>CAUYON010151606.1:0-32236 GCA_963573935.1 Arctocebus calabarensis | reverse complement strand
GCTGTGGCATCACAGCTCACAGCAACCTCCAATTCCTGGGCTCAAGCAAGTCTCCTGCCTCCGCCTCCCAAGTAGCTGGGACTACAGGTGCCCGCCACAACGCCTGGCCATTTTTTGGTTGCAGCCGTCATTGTTGTTTGGGGGCCGGGGCTGGATTCGAACCCGCTAGCTCAGGTGTACGTGGCTGGCACCTTAGCCCGTTGAGCCACAGGCGCCGAGCCCAATACTGTATTCTTATCACCCAGATTTAACAGCTGTTGGTAATATTTAACATATTTGCTTCAAATATGTTTTTTTTAATTTCTGTTGTTTTTTTTATTATTTTTGAGACAGGGTTTTTGCATTGTCCTCGGCAGAGTGCCATGGCGTCACAGCTCACAGCAACCTCAAACTCTTAGGCTTAAGCAATGCTCTTGCCTTAGCCTCCCAAATAGCTGGGACTACAGGTGCCCGCCACAATGCCCGGCTATTTTTTTTGTTTCAGTTGTCATTGTTATTTAGCTGGCCTGGGCTAGGTTTGAACCTGCCAGCCTCAGTGCATGTGGCCGGCACCGTAATCACTGTGCTATGGGGGCTGAAACACAAATATGGAGTTTATTGCTTATATTCAAAGTAAATAAGTAAATTACAGATATCATCACACTTCTGGCCTAAATATTTCAGTATGCATCTCTGCAAAATAGGGCAGTGCTTGTAGCTCAAAGGAGTAAGGCACCAGTCCCATATGCCAGAGGTAGTGGGTTCAAACCCAGCCCCGGCCAAAACCTTAAAAAAAATGAAAAAGCATCTCTGCAAAATAAGCTAGTTTACTACTTAAGCACGATACTGTCTCACACAATAAAATTAATAATAATATCCTTTATGACCTTATACCTAGTTTACCTTTAATTTCTATGTCCCCAGTGCCTACTATAGTTTCTGACAAATAGCAATTTTTCAGTGAATCAATTTCTGTATAACAACAAATATTGCAAAGCAATAGGATATTTACTCAAAAGTATTGGGGTTTTAGAGTTTAAATTTCTCAATTATAATATGCTTTACTTTGCAGACGAAGATACAAAAAGGAGAGCCAAGAAAGCCAAGAAGAAGGAAAAGAAGAAGAAACACAGATCGTCAGTCTTTTCTTTAATTTTTTTATTATAGAAAAGTTCAAATATGGGCAGCACCTGTGGCCTAGTGGGTAGGGTGCCGGCCCCACATACTGAAGGTTCTGGGTTCAAACCTGGCCCCAGCCAAACTGCCACAAAAAAAATAACCAGGCGTTCTGGCGGGCGCCTGTAGTCCCAGCTACTTGGGAAGTTGCTGTGAGCAGTGATGCCACAGCGCTCTACTGAGAGCGACAGTGAGACTCTGTCTCTAAAAAAAGAGAAGAAGAAGAAAGAAAGAGAAAAAGAAAAGTTCAAGTATATATAAAAGTGCATAAAGTAGTATAATTATCCCCCATGTACCCATCACCCAATTTGAACAATTATCAACTCATGGGCAGTCACCACTGTCCTTCATTTATTTTGGAACCACTCAGATACATTATTCCATCTATAAACAGTTCACCATCTTTCTTTTAAAGATAGGCATTTGTTGGGTTTTTTTTTGGGGGGGTGAGCTGGGTTTGAACCCACCACCTCTGGTATGTGGGGCTGGTACCCTACTCCTTTGAGCCATAGGCACCGCCCAGGCATTCCGTTTTTTTTTTTTTTTTAAGAGATACAGTCTTGCTTTGTTATCCAGGCTGGAGTTGAGTGGTATGATTATAGCTCACTGTAACCTCTTAACTCCTGAGCCCCCAAGCAATCCTTCTGCCTTAGCCTCTCAATAGTGCTGGGATTATAGGCATGAGCCATCATGCCCAGCCTTCATTTTCTTTTTATAAAACCATAACCAGAATACTGTTATTATACATGAGATATATATGATAACAATAGTTCCTTAATTCTCAGCAGTTTTTTTTCTACAGTGTATTCCAATCAGGATTAATAATAATGTCTGTAAATTGCATTGATTGTATTCTTTTTTTTTTCTTTTTTTAGTAGAGACAGAGTCTCACTTTATTGCCCCTGGTAGAGTGCTGTGGTGTTACACTGCTCACAGCAACCTCCAACTCCTGGGCTTAGGTGATTTTCTTGCCTCAGTCTCCTGCCACAATGCCTGACTATTTTGTTTTTGGTTGTTGCGGTTTGGCTGGGGCTGGGTTAGAACCTGCCACCCTCGGTATATGGGGCCAGCGCCCTACTCACTGAGCCACAGGTGCTTCCCACAATGATTGTATTCTTTTGGTATCCTTTATTATGTTTTTCTGTCTTCTTTATTACCTGTAGATTGATGGGTCTAGAGGCTTGGCAGGGTTCATATTTGAGTTTGGGACAGTAATACTCCATAGGTAGTTCTGTATGTATATATCAGGAGACAAATAAATGTCTGGTTCTCTGTTTTTATCGTATTAACAGTCATTGATGGTCATTGCCTAGATCTATTATTTCATTAGGGATTGCAACATTGTGATAGTCTAATTCTGGCTTTCCTTCTTCATTTATTAGGCAGGATAATTCTGTAGGATAAACTTAGCCTCATTAAGTATTTAGATACCTTGAAACAGTTTGTATAGTAAGGGCAGGATCATTCCTTGATTTTTTGTATGTGTGTTACTGTTTTATGACTTTTCAATATAATGAGTTGGATTATTTTTAGCATTATTATGAACCCAAGGACTTAAATATATTTGGTATATTTTAATCCCTTACACTTAAAATTATTATTGATGCTCAAATTGGTCAGAGTCATTTTTTAGGCTGTTCTATTTATATTCTCTTTCTACAATATGAGACATATATTTCATTGTTCCCTTTAGTGATCTTTTTTATAGTGAAACATGATTTAGCTAAATACGTTAGAAGATTTTTTTTTTTTGAGACAGAATCTTACTTTGTGCCCTTGGTAGAGTGCAGTGGTGTCATGGCTCACAGGAACCTCAAACTCTTGGGCTCAAGAGATTCTCTTGCCTCAACCTCCCAAGTACCTTGGACTACAGGCGCCTGCCACAGTGCTCAGCTATTTTTAGAGATGAGGTCTCGCTCTTGCTCAGGCTGGTCTCAAATCCATGATCTCAGACAATCTACCTGCCTCAGCCTCCCAAAGTGCTAGGATTACAGGCATGAGCCACCGTGCCGGGCCTTGTTAGACTTTTTTTTTTTTGAGACAGAGCCTCAAGCTATCACCCTGGATAGAGTGCTGTAGCATCACAGCTCACAGCAACCTCCAATTCCTGGGCTCAAGCCAGTCTCTTGCCTCCGCCTCCCAGGTAGCTGGGACTACAGGCAAAGAGCCACAACGCCCGGCCATTTTTTGGTTGCAGCCATCATTGTTGTTTGGTGGGCCCGGGCTGGATTCGAGCCCGCCAGCTCAGGTGTATGTGGCTGATACCTTAACCTGTTGAGCCACAGGTGCCGATCCTAGATTTTTTTTTAAATTATTCTCTAGCAAGTTTAAGCTAGGAATTCAGGTCATTTTAATGTCTTACCTTTCATTGCCTTAATAGTCCTATTCCCTTTAACATGGGAAAATTGAATAAATTTGCATCAAATTATAAACCCCACAGGAAGAAATACAAGAAAAAGAAGTCTAAGAAGAGCAGAAAAGAATACAGTGATTCAAGCTCTAAAGATTCCCAAGAAGAGTTTCTGGAGAATCCCTGGAAGGATAGATCAAGTAAGTTCTGGTAGACTTTTACTTAGAACAGATGAAACATGAAAGTAACTGAGTAGTTAAAATGTAAATGTGTTTTTGAACATCTTTCATACAGAGGCTGAAGAACCCTCAGATTTAATTGGCCCAGAAGCTCCAAAAACACTTGCTTCTCAAGATGATAAACCTTTGAAGTAAGTAGCAATGCATTTATAATATCTAAAGTACCTTCCAAAAAGTATGCATCTAACTCTCTATTTCCTTATTTATACCCCAGGCTCCAGCTGAGCTGAGCTCCTAAAAGTTCCCTGTATTTACTATGTACTTTCCTACTTTTGTGCCTTGTTCAACTTGTTTCTTCTCCTCCAACATGCCTTCCTTTCTTTTCTCTGCTTTCTGTTTTCTTTTCTACCCCCAGTTTCTTTCTATTAAAATCCTTTCCATCCTTCAAAGCCCTTTTCAAAAGGAGGGGCATATGTTCATTCTTAATATATCCCCTCTACAATTAGGTGTGATTTTTAACCCTCTTTAATCTTCACAGAATTTTCTATTTATGTTATATAATGTATCATATATTTTACTTTGCATTGCATTATAATCTTATTAATATGTAAAGTTCACAAGGACAGATTTTTTTTTTTTTTGAGACAGAGTCTCACTATGTTGCCCTTGGCAGAGTGCCATGGCATCACAGATCATAGCAACCTCAAATTCTTGAGCTTAAGCGATTCTTTTGCCTCAGCCTCCCCAGTTGCTGGGGCTACAGGTGCCCACCACAATGCCTGGCTATTTTCCTGTTGTGGTTATCATTGTTCTTTAGCTGGTCTGGGCCAGGCTCGAACTCATCAACCTCGGTGCATGTGGCCGGCACCATAACCACCGTGCTACAGGTGCTGAGCCAAGGACAGATTATTTTTTTATTACAAGTTTTGAATTTAATAGATACGCAAGAAACATTCACTGAATTGAATGAAGGGTCTCCTTGAAGGAGGCCAAGAGTAGAGGCTCATGCCTATAATCCTAACATTCTGGAGGTTTAGGGTAGGTGGATTGCTTGAGCTCACGAGTTTGAAACCAGCCTGAGCAAGAGCGAGACCTCATCTCTAAAAAAATAAATAGCCAGACGTTGTGGCAGGTGCTTCTAGTCCCAGCCACTTGGGAGACTGAGGCAAGAAGATCGATTGAGCCCAAGAGTGTGAGGTTGCTGTGAGCTATGACATCACGGCACTCTACCCAGGGTGACAAAGTGAGATTCTGTCCCAAAAAATAAAAATCCTTTGAAGGAAAGTTAATTGATAATTGTTGCTGTGCAGAATTATTATTGGTTATAAATCTAAATCTAAAAGGGATTTATAGGCGTGGCTTCTGTGGCTCAACGGGCTAAGGCACCAGCCACGATACACCTGAGCTGGCGGGTTCGAATCCAGCCCAGGCCCGCCAAACAACAATGACGGCTGCAACCAAGAAATGGCCGGGCGTTGTGGCGGGCATCTGTGGTCCCAGCTACTTGGGAGGCGGAGGCAAGAGACTGGCTTGAGCCCAGGAATTGGAGGTTGCTGTGAGCTGTAATGCCACGGCACTCTATCCAGGTTGACAGCTTGAGGCTCTGTCTCAAAAAAAAAAAAAGTTTTTATACTTATAATTTGAGATAAATTATTTGTTTGGGTTTTTAAGGGAAAATGAAAGGGAATTAGCTGGAGACAAAACCAATAATGGCAATACCTATAGGGATAAATTAATCCAAAATTGTAAACCATTAATCTGCATTCACTAACATCAGTTCTTTAGTTCGTCCAAAATATTTCTACATTTCTGGGTTAGTTATACAGGTCTTAGTGCAATGTTCCCTAATTAAAGTAATTCACATCGGGCTTCCTGGAACACTAGTACTGAGCATTATTATTTATACTCTTGTCTGGGAGAAAATGTTTTATTGTGCTCTTGTTAGATGATACGCTTTTTATATTGAGATGGTTTAACAGATCTTTTTGAATTCTGAATTACTTTGTAGCTATGGCCATGCTTTGTTACCTGGTGAAGGTGCCGCTATGGCTGAATATGTAAAAGCTGGAAAACGTATCCCACGAAGAGGTGAAATTGGTTTGACAAGTGAAGAAATTGCATCATTTGAATGTTCAGGTTACGTAATGAGTGGTAGCAGGTATGTTTGTTGGCAATGAAGTCAGTTTACATGATTGGGTCTTTTCCTTCTTTATTATTACCAGAATTATATTTTTGTGATTAATTTCCATTAAGTGCCTATTCCTAATGAAAAATAGAGTATAAATAATTGATATTAGTTTTATTGGTATAAACATGGGTGTCTAAAATTCCAAATATATTTGCAAGTGACCCTCAAACTCAACTATATCTCCAACTTCAGTCTTTCCAGTGCTTTTTCCTAGTTGATTTTTTTGTACAGATATTTTATCCACTGGAAGACATAGTTAAATTCATCTATTTATCACTGAGGAATGTGGCATTTTTGGGGAAGCATTTTCACAAGAATGTATATCCTGGTTTGCAAAGTTGCCTCCTGTTTTCTATAGACCCAGGGTTCTAAGAATAAATAACACAAAAGGATTATGAAAGACATCAGGTTGGCATGGGGAAATGAATACAAAATTAGGGAAAAGAAAGCAAAGTACCAAGAAGAACCAGAAGAATATGCTAATAGGGCAGCAATACTGAGAACAATTGAAGTTTAGATTCTTTAAAACTTTACAGACTTCTTAAAGTAAATAACTATATTTAAATGACATGGGAAAATATTTGTAGAACCCCTGAAGTACTTCCAAAATCTTGGAATTCTGAGGACCAGTATTTGAAACATTATACCACAGGACCAGTACAGCACAAAGAAAAAGAAATCAGAAGCATAAAAATTGGAAAAGATGGGCTGGGTGCAGTGGCTCATGCCTGTAATCCTAGCACTCTGGGAGGCCCACGCGGTGGATTGTCTGAGTTCAAGGGTGCAAGAGCGAGACCCTGTCTCTAAAAATAGCCGGTTATGGCAGCACCTGTAGCTCAGTGGGTAGAAGGCCAGCCACATACACAGAAGCTGGCAAGTTCAAACCCAGCCCGGGCCAGCTAAAACAACAATGACAACTGCAACCAAAAAAATAGCGGGCGTTCTGGTGGGTGCCTGTAGTCCTAGCTATTTGGGAGACTAAGGCAAGAGAATTGCTTAAGCACAAGAGTTTGAGGTTGCTGTGAGCTGTAACGCCACAGCACTCTACCGAGAGCGACAACTTGAAAATCTGTCTCAAAACTAACAAACAAAAAAGAATTGGAGAGGAGGATATAACCATGTCATTTTTTGTGAATAATAGGATTGTTTACATCAGCGGTTCTCAACCTGTGGTTCGCTACCCACAGGAACTGTATCAAAGGGTGGCAGTCTTAGGAAGGTTGAAAACCACTGGTTTACCTAGAAAATAACAAGTTCACAGTTCTTCCCAAATTAATACGTAGATTCGATTATAATCCAAACAAAATCACAACAGAGTTTTTCATGAAACTTAAGCTTGTTCTAAAATGTATATTAGAGTAAAAGGCCAAGAATAGCTAGGTCATTTCTGAAGAAGATTAGGAAAGTGAGATTCACCCTATCAGATATGAGGATTTATTACAAAACTGATAGTGCTTTAGAAAGCATGGAGGAACAACCTACTTGTTCAGTGGAGTAAAATACAGAGCTCAAGCACAGAACCACACCTGTTTTGAGCTTTGGTATATGAAAGAGATGGCATGTCAGATCATTGGGGAATGAAGGAACTATTCAATAAATGAAACAGGATAGAAATGGTTATCCATGTGGAAAAAGATGAAAGTAGTACCCTATGTCACTGACTATGAAAAGCAATATAGGCCAGGCAAGGTGGCTTATGCCTGTAATTCTAGCCCTCTGGGAGGCCTGAGTGGGTGGATTGTCTGAGCTCACGGGTTCTAGAGCAGCCTGAGCAAGAACAAAACCCCATCTCTAAAAATAGCCAGTGTTGGCTCCACGCCAGTGGCTCAAGTGGCTAAAGCGCCAGCCACATAACACCTGAGCTGGCGGGTTCAAATCCAGCCCTGGCCCGCCAAACAACAGTGACGGCTGCAGCAACAGAAAAATAGCCGGGCATTGTGGTGAGCATCTGTAGGCCCAGCTACTTGGGAGGCTGAAGCAAGAGAATCACTTAAGCCCAGAAGTTGGAGGTTGCTGTGAGCTGTGATGCCACGACACAGGGCAACACCTTGAGGCTCTGTCTCAAAAAAATAAATAAAATAAAAATAGCCAGTGTTGTGGCAGGCGCCTATAGTCCCAGCTACTTGGGAGGCTGCGGCAAGAGGATCACTTGAGCCCAAGATTTTGAGGTTGTTGTGAGCCAGGCTGATTCCATGGCACTCTACCCTGGGGCAACAGAGTGAGACTCTATCTGAAAAGAAACTATAGATTTATATTTGGTTCTTTTGGCTCTTTGATTATAGGTATAGGCTTGATTATTTTGGTTGTATGGTAAACTAGAACCTTGAAGAAGGTCACCTAATTGATGACAGGTTAAATCTCTCATCTGTCCTATTGCCCATTCCAGACAGGCACATGAACATATCACCTAGGAAGTTTACTAATTTGTCCATTTTTCATTGTTTTACTTAAAACAACTAAACTTATGCCTTCAGTATTTGAAATTAATGATAACATTCACTATGTTGACAGAACATAAGAAATTATTATTTGAATACTAGAAATGAATCAGTGGATACATTGGCAGGTAAAATAAAGATCTTTTAAAAATTTAACCCATTTCAGGCTCGGCGCCTGTGGCTAAGCGGGCTAAGGCGCCAGCCACATACACCTGAGCTGGCGGGTTCGAATCCAGCCTGGGCCCGCCAACAAACAATGACGGCTGCAACCAAAACAAACAACAACAACAAAAAATGGCCGGGCATTGTGGCGGGCGCCTGTAGTCCCAGCTACTTGGGAGGCAGAGGCAGGAGACTCGCTTGAGCCCAGGAATTGGAGGTTGCTGTGAGCTGTGATGCCACGACACTCTACCCAGGGCGACAGCTTGAGGCTCTGTCTCAAAAAAAAAGAAAAAAGAAAATGGCACAGTTCTCTGGGCAAGACAATGGGAGGGCTCAACTGGTAAGTGTTATCCAAGGAGAGGAGAGTACATTAATAACAGGGGTGAACAGGGGGACAACGGGGTCAGAGAAGAAGGAAGAGTATTAAATCCCAGGGCCAATTCACTGCTCATCAGACAATCCCTGCTGAGCACCTGCTTTGTGCACATGCTGTTCCAGGCACTGGGGAACAGCACAGAGCAAAGGAGACAAAGCGACTGCTCCCGGGAGCTCTCATGGGAGCTCTCATTCTAATGGGGAAAGACAAACAATGAACAATACAGAAGGAATGTACATACACATGTATCTAATCAGGGAAAATGAGTAGGGTGGGCTGGGAAAGGGGATAATACCGAGAGGAAAGTCACTGAAGAGATTAGCTAGGGCCTCAGGCCAAAATATGAGGAGGTCATAGGAGTCTGGCCAATGGGGAGAGGGGAGAATATACTAGAAGAGAAAAACCTCCCTTTTCTCTTACCAGATCATCATGTGTGTGTGATGCGGGTTGGACAGGGCCAGAGTGTGAGGCAGAGCTGGGGGGCTGCATCTCCACACCCTGTGCCCATGGGGGGACCTGCCACCCCCAACCCTCCGGCTACAACTGCACCTGCCCTACACACTACACAGGTGAGGCTCCCCCGCATGTACCCCTCCCCCCAAAATCAAGGGCAAGGCATGGGAACCCGGGCTCCTTCATCTCAGTCACCAGCAAGGAGAATTGGGCATGGGCTGCAGGGGACAAAGGCAGGAGGAAGCGGTGAGAAAAGAAAAGAGGCTGGGAGAACAATAGGGCTGGGATGGGCAAGAGAAGGAGAGGGATGAAGAGCGGCTGGAGGGAGAAAGAGGATCCCAGATCTCAGACCCCGCCTGTTTCCTTCAGGGCCCACCTGCAGTGAGGAGGTGACAGCTTGTCACTCAGGGCCCTGTCTCAATGGTGGCTCCTGCAACACCAGCCCCGGGGGCTACTACTGCATCTGCCCTCCAAGCCACACAGGGCCCCACTGCCAAACTAGCACTGACCACTGTGCATCTGGTGAGCACCCTCGTGTCCTGGGGCTGGGACACAAGAGGACAGAGGAAATGGGCAGGGTGTTTTTGTGCCATATTTTTAAAAACTTAATTGGATGGCAGAGAGCTATTGTTTTGGTGGGGGGTGTATGTCCTGTGTCGGTGTGACTGAGGCCATAGGCAAGGAACCCAAACCCTCACAGCCTCCTCTCTCCAGCCCCGTGCCTCAATGGGGGTACCTGTGTGAACAGGCTGGGCACCTCCTCCTGCCTCTGTGTCCCGGGTTTCCAGGGCCCACGCTGCGAGGGAAGGATCCGCCCCAGCTGTGCAGACAGGTGAGCAGGGCACAAAGACCCCTGGAGGAGAAGGAGCTCCTCCCAGCCTTCCCATCCCTCCTGTCCCTCTCCCCTTGGGCTGCAGGGTGCCTCCCACCCCACACCGGCATGCACCTTCCCCTGTGGTTTCCCATCTCCCCTGCTGTCACTTCCTACATCACAAACTCTCCCCTTCCTGGGTTTCCCAGAACTTCTTCCTATTGTGCTCTGTCTCTGTCTTGTCCAGCCCCTGTAGGAACAGGGCAACCTGCCAAGACGGCCCTCAGGGTCCCCGCTGCCTCTGCCCACCTGGCTACACAGGAGGCAGCTGCCAGGTGAGTGGTGTTGAGCCAGGTGTGCTGCAGAGGGGGGAGGCTGGAGACCTCTAGTGCAAGAGGTCTTGGGAACCAAAAGGTGGGCAGCAGGAAGCTTGGAAGAAGTCTCAGCAGGGAGTTATGGCGTCTAGGAGTTGGGGGTCTAGCTTGAGGTTTGTGTGGAGTGAAGAAGGAAGGGGTGAACAGATTTCCAATTCCAGGAACTGCTCTGGGAAAGAAGTCAGGGAGGGTCACCTGGTCCCATAACATGCAGGAGAGAGTTTTAGAGGTAAGGGATTTTTGAGCTGCTGGAGTTGGCAGAAAACCATTCTGGGACCAGGAACCTAACCATCTGTCCCACCTCATACTCAGATTTTGCTGGACCTATGTGCCCAGAAGCCCTGTCCACACACTTCCCACTGCCTCCAGACCGGGCCCTCTTTCCAGTGCCTGTGCCTCCAGGGATGGACTGGGCCTCTCTGCAACCTCCCACTGTCCCCCTGCCAGAAAGCTGCGCTGAGCCAAGGTACTAACCCAAGCACTGGAGAGCAGATGAAGGAAAAAGGGTGTTCTCCTCTACCCAAGCCCTAGAGACATCCACACAGCCTTTGGCCAAAGGAACCGAGAGTCAAAGCCACACAGACCAACCTTTCATTAATTCTACAGTTCAGCATCCAGGAGAGCCTAACACAAGTCAACTCCTGCCACCACTTTCAACACAACTCAAGCAGCACCAACCAGCCCAGACAATAAGACTGAAGTATAACCCAACCAGGGACATAGCTCACGGTGGAGCAACTCAGTATGCCCTGATCACCATAACTCAAGCAAAATGGACCACACGCCACCCCACTACACTCAACACAATTCGCCCACCCCATTTACCTTAATGTAATACCAATCCCCTGGTAAAATAATATCTCCTTATCCAAATAAGGTCTTATGAGAAGAGCTCAGGAAAGAGACTATTGCAGGGTTGGTTGATGGGAATCAACTGTTGGGGATGGTTGAAAATCACATTGAGAGAACATCAAAGAGGATGCAAAATTCAGGGCACGAACTTAAGCCACATTTCCAAATCTGAAGTGTTCCTTGTATTCTTACTTGCTTAAGACTTGTTTTAAGCCAAGAAAACTATTGCTTTTAACACTCTGATAAGCTTAAGAATTATCACGCCCATATTCTGGCAGAAAAGGTGGGAGGGAAAACTTGATGTATTATCTTCTTCAGTGTCAGGAGTCATTAACTCCTTAGGCTCAGAGTGGCCTCCTCCCAGGAACATTAAGCGGCCCCTGAGGTAAAGGTTTCTGTGCTCAGGGTCTGGGATCCCTGAACACTCTTCCACCCCACCCTTCATCTCTCTCCTAGGCATAGAGGTCTCTTCCCTTTGCCAGAATGGAGGTCTGTGCATTGACAGCGGCCCCTCCTATTTCTGCCACTGCCCTCCTGGATTCCAAGGCAGCTCATGCCAGGATAAAGTGAACCCATGTGAGTCCAGGCCATGCCTGCACGGGGCCACCTGTGTGGCCCAGCCCAATGGGTATCTCTGCCAGGTAAGAGTCTAGAGGAGGGGGAAGGGAGAAAAGGGTGGGCTGGATGTGGGAGAAAGCAGTGATGGAGGGGAAACCCAGTGTACCCTTTTTCTCTTTCCCTTCATTTACCCAACACTTGCAACTAACCACCTCCTGAATATTTCTCAACTCTGCCCTTTCCACTTCACCCTTTGCCCCACTGCCTTAGTCCACACCCTGGTTGCATTCATCCTAGAGACCAGCATCAGCCTCCTTACCAGAGTCCCTGCCTCCACACCTGTCCTTCCTACAGGTTCAACCTTTACCCCACTGCCAGGACACTCTGCTGAAAATGTTAATCTGACCTGTCACTCCTTTGCTAAACATGCTTCAGTGGCTGCCCACTTCTTAAAGAATAAAGTCCAAGGTCATGCATGACCCGCCCCTGCCTGCCTCTCAGACCTCATCTCTCCCCACCCACCTTTTCCTTCTCTCCGCTCCAGCAACACAAAACTGCTGCTGCCTTTCCTGCCACCTCATACCGATTCCTGCATCTCAGTCTTTATCCCTGCTGCTGCCACTGCCTGGAATGGCCTTCCCAACCCCTCTTCCACCAGGAAGATGTCCCCAATTTCCCTCCAGGATGAATTGAGGCCTTTCCTGTGCTCCAGGTCACTTGAATGCAAAGTTGGCATTCAAGTCTGAGCAGCCTGATTCCTGTGCTCAAAACCACAATTTTTAGTGGTTACCATTTTCTTTTCCTACTTTTATTTATTTATTTATTTATTTTTAGGGATGAAGTCTTACTTTATCGCCCTTGGTAGAGTGCTGTGGCATCAGAGCTCACAGCAACCTCCAGCTCCTGGACTTAGGCGATTCTCTTGCCTCAGCCTCCCAAGTAGCTAGGACTATAGGTGCCCGCCACAACGCCCGGCTATTTTTTTGTTGCAGTTTGGCCAGGGTTGGGTTTAAACCCACCACTCTCGGTATATGGGGCTGGCACCCCACTCACTGAGCTACAGGTGCTGTCCATTTGCCCATTTTTTAAATTGAATTATTTGGAAATTTTTCGTTATTGAGTTATTTGAGTTCCTTTTATATTCTGTTTATTGGTATCTTCTTGGATTAATAGCTTACGAATATTTTCTCTCACTCTGTAGGTTGTCTCTTCACTATTGATTGTTTCCTTTCCTCACAGATTTTAGCTTGATATAAAGCAAAAATCAATTTTTGCTTTTGTTGGCTATGCTTTTGCGGTCTTACCCCAAAAAAGTCTTTGGCCAGACCAATCTCCTGAGGATTTCCCCAATGTTTTCTTCTAGGAATTTCTTAGTTTCAAGTCTCACATTTAAATCTTTTCCATTTTGATTTGATTTGATGATTTTATTTTTTTGAGACAAAGTAACACTTAGTTGCCTAGGCTAGAATGCCATAGCCTCAGACCATCTCACATCAACCTCAAATCCCTGAGTTAAAGCAATCCTCCAGCTTCAGCCTCCCAAGTAGTTGAGGCTACAAGTGTTTGCCACAATGCACAGCTAATTTTTCTACTTTTTGTAGAGACAGGGTCTCGCTCTTGCTCAGGCCGGTCTCTTAACTCCTAAGCTCAAGGGATCTTCCCACCTCAGCCTCCCAGAGTAGTAGGATTACAGGTGTGATAGCATACCTTGCCAAGTTGATTTTTTTATATGGTGACAGATAAGGGTCTAATTTCATTCTTCTTCATGTAGATATCTAATTTTCCCAGGCTTTCATTAAATCATTAAGCAATTTATGAGACTATCCTTTCCCTAGTGTATGTTCTTGGTGCCTTTGTCAGAAGTGAGTTGGTGGTAAATGCACAGGTTGTCTGGTCTGTTCTATTAGTCTATGTTTTAGGCCTGCATCATGCCTGTATCTTTGTATTTTTTTTTTTTTTTTGGACAGAGCCTCAAGCTGTCACCCTGGATAGAGTGCTGTGGCATCACAGCTCACAGCAACCTCCAATTCCTGGGCTCAAGTGAGTCTCTTGCCTCTGCCTCCCAAGTAGCTGGGACTACAGGCGCCCGCCACAACGCCTGGCCATTTTTTGGTTGCAGCTGTCATCGTTTTTTGGTGGGCCCGGGCTGGATTCGAACCCACCATCTCAGGTGTACGTGGCTGGTGCCCTAGCCCGTTGAGCCACAGGCGCTGAGCCAATTTTATTTTATTTTTTTGAGACAGGGTCTCAAGCTGTCACCCTGTAACGCTATGGCGTTACAGCTCACAGCAACCCCAAACTCTTACTGTCTTTCCTCAGCCTTCTTTCCTACAGGCCCCCCCCCGACGCCTGGCTATTTTTTTGTTGTTGCTGTTGTCATTGTTGTTTTAATTGGCTTGGGCTGGTTTTGAACCCACCAGCCTCGGTGTATGTGGCCAGCGCCCTATTCACTGAGCTACGGGTACCACCCCTATTTTCATTGTAAGAGTTTATGTAGGGCGGCGCCTGTGGCTCAGTGAGTAGGGCGCCGGCCCCATATACCGAGGGTGGCAGGTTCAAGCCCGGCCCCAGCCAAACTGCAACAACAAAAAAAGAGTTTATGTAGATAGTCACCTTAAACAATATGACAGTCATTCACCTAGCGTTTTCGGTGCAGTGAGACCAGACTAGGAGGAGGGGGACGTGGGGGCGCCTGTGTGGATTTCTGGGATCCCCATGACGGCCAGCACTGGCAGGACCATCCCTGACGAGGCTCGGAGTGAAGCCCCCGGCAACCAGCGGTCCCCGCCCACCCCGTTCCCAGCCAGAGGGTGCTGGTGGCCGAGAGGGGTACTCACCACGATGCTGGAGGGAGAGCCAGGCACACTGGAGTCTCGGGAGGAGCTGACGCTCCCAGGGGAGGTGAGTGGTTGCTGGGGAGAGCGAGAAGGCGGGAGAGTGGGGATGTGCGTGGGGGCGAGGGCGGGGCGGGCGGCCCTAGGCCTGCGGGGACCCGGGGCATCGCGCTGCGGGCAGCCACCAGGTGGCGCCCTTGACTCCCATGCTGCCCCCCATCCGGCCCAGGTGCCCCCAGCGCACCTTCTGCAGCCGTTCCATGCGGCTGGCACTGGCGAGCGGGTCACTCGCGGAGCCCTGTGCGCGAGGGGAGAGGACAGGGTGTCAGGCCCAGCCTGGCTCCTGGGCGCCGTGCGCTCGGGACCGCGTAGGCAGCAAGCGCGTCCCACTGGGCTGTCGCGTCCTCATCCCTCAGCGGGCGGAGACTCTCCGGGCTGCAAGGAGAAAGGGAGGGAGCCCGAGCCGGGGGCGTCAGGCGCGGGGCCTCGGCGACCGGGGCAGGCTCTCTCCTGGCGGCCAGGCCCCCTCGGCCCGGAGAAAGCAAAGTTCGTGTGCGGAGGGGAGGCGGCCAAGTGGGCCGGCTGCACTTGTTTTTGAGCCATTGTTCTCTGGCTCCAAAGGAAATGACGGCAGGAGTCAGCGGCTTCCCAGGGCGGCGTGGCTGCCACAGCCCCCGCCTTGGCGCACCTTCCCTGCCAGCCCCGGAGCGGGAGCCCTCGGCTGGGTCCTCACCCTCCCCGCCCTGCGCACCCTGCCCCACATCCCACCTCTCTAATCTGCGGTCCCGCAGCCACTGCTCCCCCATGCTCCCCCGGAGAGGCTTAACCCCGAGGGGTTTAGTGATAGAGCCTGAGCATCCCTAACCCGAAAATCCGTAATCCACTACCGGAAACTTTAGTTCTACGGGACGCCACGAGTGGAAAATTCCAGACATGAGAATTTAACATGTTTCATACACAAAATTACTTAAAATGGTGCATAAAATTACTTTCAGGGTAGGTGTATCAAGTGTAATGAATTTCGCATTAGCTTTGGGTCCCATCCCCAAGAGCATGGACTGGAGCCCAGAGTGCCTGGGCTTGGGGATTGATTCTGATACGCAGAAGCTGTGTGACCTTGGGCATGTTACCTACTCTCCCTATGTCTCACGCTTCTCGTCTATAAAGTGGGGGATAGTAATAGTGCCTGTGTCATTACAGTATTGCTCTGAGTATTGGGTAAGTTGTAACAGGTGATGTGTCTAAAACATTACACACTCCATGTAGAGTTTCGGTTACTATTTCTACTACCCCTAGGATTAGGCCACAAGGAGAAAGGAAGGAGGTTGGGGAGGGGTTGTCACTGCCTTGGCAGCAATAGAGGCCAAGTGGCCAGGCCTGCAGCAATAGAGATCATGACAGATGACAGATAAAGGTCACTAATATTCTCAATCTTACCATTTACAGTTTGTATTAGGTCAGTGGTTCTCAACCCATGGGTCGCGACCCACAGGAACTAATTAAACGGCTGCAGCATTAGGAATGTTGAGAACCACTGTATTAGGTCATCCTGCTGGTCCCTCTGTCACCAAAATTGTCCACCTGACAGACCAGCAGCAATCTTGCTCTCACCTTTCTGCTTTTGCCCACACTTTGCCCAGCTCTGTTCACCTCTCTGCCTCCCAGATGCCATCCACCCTTCAAGGTCTATCCTAAGCCCACTTCTTCTTTTTTTATTTGGAGACAGAATTTCACTTCGTCACCCTTGGTAAAGTGCTGTGGCATCATAGCTCACAGCAACCTCAAACTCTTGGGCTCAAGTGATTCTCTTGCCTCAGCCTCCCAAGTAGCTGGGTCTACAGGCACCTGCCACAATGCCAGGCTACTTTTAGAGATGGGCTCTCACTCTAGCTCAGGCTGGAGTTATATATTTGTGTATAGTATATATTTCAAAGGTTTATTAATTAATTAATTAATTAATTTATTTTGCAGTTTTTGGCCAAGGCTGGGTTTGAACCCACCACCTCCGGCACATGGGACCGGCACCCTACTCCTTTGAACCACAGGCACCACCTGAAGAAGTTTATTGATCTCAAACCTGTGATCTCGGGCAATCCACCTGCCTTGGCCTCCCACCTGGCCTGGCCACCTAATCCCACTTCTATGGGAGGCCTTCCCTGATAGTCTAATCCTCCCTGATAAACCCTTCTCTGAATTCCAGTGGGACATAAAAAGAGACCCACATAACTAAGCCCTCAACTGTATGCTGAGAACATGTATTTTCCCTATCTAGACTGACTTCTGGAGGGCAACAATAATTAAGAACTATTATCTTTTTGAATGCACATTGCATACTAGGTACTTTGATAAGCACTTTACAAGGATTATTTTGTTGCATCGCCACAATAATCATATAAAGTAAACTCATTTTACAGATGAGGAAAATGTATCTCAGAGATGTTATAAACTTGTCCAGAGTTGTGGAGCTGAAAACAGCTGTGTCTTCAGCATAGACATGACAAATTGTGGCTACCTAGTACTGTGTCAGGGCTGAGGGTGGACCCCACCTAGCCAGTTTCTCATGTCTTTTGGGAATTCTAGAACTATGGCATGTCCAGGACAAGACTCTTGAGTTAGATATTTTTGTACCCATGTTAAGACTCCACTGCAGAGCTTCATACTTCTCTTGCCTTCTTAGTGTTCACCTTGCCGTGTTTTTAACAAGGTATCTGAGGAGCAGAAGACATTTTAGTATATATTTAAAGAGCTCCCTCTCACTCCTCTCTGATCTTTGTTAATAGTCATTGTCAAATTTGCTCTGCATTTGGCTTCATTCTTGAGGCAAATATTATTCACCCATCTATCCATTAATCTATCCATCCATACATCCATCCATGCATCTACCCATCCATCCATCCATGTATCCATCCATGCATCTATCCATCCATCCATGCATCTATCTATCCATCCATCTATCCATGCATCCATCTATCCATGCATCCATCCATCCTCCATCCATCTATCCATGCATCCATTCATCATCATCCATCCATCCATGCATCTATCCATGCATGCATGCATCCATCTATCCCTGCATGCATCTATCCATCCATCCATCCATCCATCCATTCATGCATCCATGCATCCATCCATCAATCCATCCATCCATGCATCCATGCACCTATCCATCCATCCATCCATCATACATCCATCCATGCATCCATCCATCATCCATCAATCCATCCATCCATCCATCCATCCATGCATGCATCCATCCATCCATCCATCCATCCATCTATGCATCTATCCATGCATTCATCCATCCATCTATCCATGCATGCATCTATCCATCCATACATCCATCCATGCATCTATCCATCCATCCATCTATCCATGCATCTATCCATCCATCCATCCATTCATCTATCCATGCATCCATCCATTCATCTATCCATGCATCCATCCATCTATGCATCTATCCATCCATCCATGCATCCATGCACCTATCCATCCATCCATGCATCCATCCATCAGCCATCCATCCATCCACCCATTCACCTAGTCATGTATGGTTTTATCCATCCTTTCAACAGATACTTTTTCTTTCTTTCTTCTTTTTTTTTTTTTTAGAGACAGAGTCTCACTTTATCACCCTTGGGTAGAGTTCTGTGGCATCACACAGCTCATAGCAACCTCCAACTCCTGGGCTTAGGCAATTCTCTTGCCTCAGCCTCTTGAGTAGCTGGGACTATAGGCACCCAGCACAACGCCCAGCTATTTTTTTGTTGTAGTTTGGCTGGGGCCAGGTTTGAACCTGCCACCCTCAGTATATGGAGCCAGCGCTTCCCACTGAGCCACAGGCACTGCCCTCAATAGATACTTTCTAAGTGCCTGCAATGACCACAGAATGCTCTTTGATAGGTCTCATGGAGAAGAGAAAGATGAGTCAAAGGAGCGACACTGCCTCTCCAGAAATAAAGCATGCATCTGGGCAACTCCCATGCCAAGTTGAAAATTACTTGTGCCAGAGAAGACAGCGTAAGAGGTGGGTGGCATCACCTACTGTGACTCTGATGGCCAGAATCCTGTCCTGGAGATGCCATGGTTCTAGAGTTCCAAAAAGTTTTAACTTGAAAAAAGGTTTCTTGGAGGAGGTATTTGAGGTAGGCCTTGAAAGACACTCAATTTGAGATTATGCAAAACCAGAAAGGGGTTCCTGACAGAGGAAACAGCTTGAGTGAAGGTATGGACACGAAGATGCAGAAGCAGGATTTGCTCTGGAAAGCCCCAGAGCGGGGCAGGGGAGGAGGGGAAGGAAGGAGCTCACTTTTGCCAGCTGGGGGCTGTGATGGGTACAGCAGGTGGACTAGTGGGAACATCCAGGAGGAAAGGAGCTTGGAGGGGCCAGGCTGGAAACAGACATTTGGGAGCCATTTGCCTAGAGTTGCTAGTCTGAAGGCAAGACTGCCCAGGGAGAAAAAGGGTCAAAATCAGCATCCTGGGAAACTCCTAGGAGGCTGAAAGAAAGGAACTGCTAGAGATGGCACGGTCTGAGAGAGGAAAACTAGATGGGCAGCTCTTAGAGGGCAGGGAGAGTATCTAGTGATTCTTTGTGTTTTCAGCAAAGGGTCTGTACACAGAAAGTGTCCAACAAATGTTGAGAAAGAGAACGGTGGGGGAGGGGCGCTAAGAAAGTAGAGTGTCATGGAAGCAAGAACACACTGCTGTGGAGAAGGTCAGAGGCCTCTCCCCCCCAGCTTGGAGGCCAGGGCCATCAGGGCCATCAGTGCCCCAGGGGGCTGCTGCTTAGAGTTACAGAGGGCAGGGCCTGGCCAGGTCCTACAGGTGGGGGGCTGCAGGAGGTGGAGGGTGCGGGAAGAGTCTTTTGGAGGAGGCAAGATTGGTTTCTAAGGAAAGAGCCTTGAGCATACTTGGTGGCAACTGGGAGGGAACAGCAGACAGAGAAGGACAGAGGCTGCAGGAGAAAGGGGCACTTGTGGAGCAGGGTGCCCACAGGGAGGAAGGGAGTTGTTCCATGGCCAAGTGGAGGACTGGATTTGGGAAGAAACACTCACTGGAGAGGAGCGGGCAGGAAAGAAGCTGGGTGACAACCGCACAAGGCTTCTATTTTCCCAGTGTAAGAGAGAGGATACATGCTGGCCTGGAGGCTGGGGGTGGCCCCGGTGCCCTCCCCTGAAAACCAGTTGGGGGAGGGGTACAGGGTGGTGGCTTCCCAAAAAGGAGGAAGGTGAGGGGTCCAGGGTGAGCCATGTCACAAGAATAAGTGGTCAGACACCCCCATATTCACAACCACTCAAGAACATGATTGAAATAGATGTCACGGTAATATTATTATTGAAATAGATGTCACAGTAATATTATCGAGGTGCACAACCACTCAAGAACATGATTGAAATAGATGTCACGGTAATATTAACAGCCTCTGTTTATGCAATGTCTATGTTATGGCTGGCAGGGCGCTGGGCACTTCACTTTTTTTTTTTTCCCATTTAACTCTTACATCCCAACCCTGTGTAAACCCTATCTCAAGTTTATATATGAGGAAGTTGAGACTTACATTATCAGTCCTGGACACACAACTGTGTGGAATTTAAGCCTGGGTCTGTCTGACTTCTGAACGCATTAACCACCATATCACCCCCCTGCAAAGGTGATGTGATCTGTGGCCTCCTGCCTCTGCTCTGTCCCCAGCCCGTTCTTGTCCACAACCCCATAGCAGCTGGGTGTCCTCCCCCTGGCTCCGGCACATCAGAGAGGTGCTGCTAATGGCAGAAATTCTGTCTTACCTCTCTAGGACATTTGCACGTAAACTTAGGGGTAGCCTTAAGGAATGAAGTTCTTATTGGTGACATTTTAGATTGTCAGGAGGAGTTTTGGTGTGGAAAAGTGTGTGTGTGTGAGAAGGAGATGTTTTTTTCCTGTTTTTTTCTGGAATCACACCATGCAGGCAACTGCCTACTCTACCTATGTGCAGCCTCATCCGCCAAAGCTGTTTTCCTATAGGTGAATATAGGCTCTCACCCATCTTCTCCCGCCCTGCCCTGTCCTGTGCCCTCTCCACCCATGTGTACCACTTGCCTATGCGCAGGCACCCCAGGAGAAAGGGCAGGCTGCAGCAGGAAGCGAGGGAGGACTGGAAGGAAGGGGAAACCGGCAGAGGAAGGCAGGACCAGGTGGCGGAATGGACAGCTCAGCTGGCCCTCCCTGGCTCTGGTCAGAAGCCAGCCCAGCTGGCTGCTCCCCCTCCACCTCAGCCCCACCCTGCCCCAGCAGTGCACCCCTGCCTTATCTGAGCCACCAGCCCAGCTCCACCTCAGTCCACCCCTTGTCCCCACAGCTCCCCAGCTCCTCCATGATAACACCTGCCTGCAGGGACCTCCGAGGTTGTGCCCACTTGTCCCAATGGGCTCTTGTGGTTCCCTGAACCTGCAGGATCACAGTCTTGGGCCCTCCGGTCTAGCCCCTGCTCCTATTCCAAGCCAATCACTGCCTGTCCTGTGCCTGTGCCAGCCGCCTGCTAGCACTGTCACACGTCCCCTCTATACTTCACACAAAAACAGCGTTTTCCTCCTGTAGAGATGGGGAGAAAACAGGCTGAGAGTTAACTTGCCAGAGGCCCCCCCCCAAATAGGAAACAAGCTGGAATTCTTACCCAGGCCTATCTGAGGCCATATGCTATTTTCAAGTAGTCCCCAAAGATACCCCTTGAATCTGAACTTGGGACTTGGGGTCCCTCGTGCTAACCTCGGATGGTGAAGACACCCAGAGTCCTGCTTGCTGACTGCATCTGTGGACCTTGAGGCTCTGTGCCACACAGCCAGGGTCCAGCTGGGCTGGAGGCCACCGGGGCAGAGTGTGAGCAGTTGGGAAACAAGGCCCAGTGTTCTGGCAGGCTGGCGTCAGGATGGGCAGGGAACTTTGCTGCTCTTCTTTTTCTGCAGTTTTAGCCACGGTGCCACTGCCCCGTCTGCTTCCCTTTCTCTCTCCTGTCTTTCTGCTCTGCTTTCTTCGTCTTTCCTCCCTCCCTCTCTCTTTCCCTTTCACCCTCTCCCCCTCCTGGCCCCACCCCCGCAGTTACTGTGGCAACAACTCAATGCCAGAAATAAAGGCAGCATGCAGCTAGGTCACCAGTTCCCAAAACAGCCTCCCAGGGTGGGGAAGAGGAGGGCGGGGTCTCAGGCAGCAGGGCAGGGCCCCTGCTCCCAGGGGGGTGTGTGTTGTGGTGGGGTGGGACACCAAGTGGCCCTGAAAAGGACACCACAAGGGCTTAGGCTGGCTCTGGGACACAGGCTCATCAGAAGTATCGCTTATTGAGGCCAAACCTGAATCTTGAGTCTTTCTAAGGCTGGCAAAACCTAGTACTTCCCCCTCTCATTTTCTCCCTCTCGCACCCCTGTTCTATCTGCCAGGCCAGGAGTCCCCTAATGCCAGCACCATACGACACCCTCTCACTTTCTGAAAAGGACCTGGCAGGGGCAGGTGGCAGATCCAGAATCTACCTGCTCAAGGCCTTGATCTCTGCTGTTCTTTTGAGGACAACAGGATGGTCACAGGTACTTCCTCCCTTGCTCTCCCCCAATACACACAAATATGCAGCATTTAGCTGTTTTCTCTTAGGTCTCTCTTGGGCTTGAGTTTCCACGTCCTCTGTCTACACCTTCCCTCTGAAGAGGTCCCCACTTCCTATGTTCCTGGCGTGTTGCTGCTCAGACCTCCATTTATAGCAGATTCTGTTGAATGGGCCAGATTGACAGAGATAGGGGAATAGAAGGGCCTTGCCTTCTCAAACCAGCTTTCTGAATTCCGGGGCACCCCTAGCCTGGTCTAGAGGATGCTAGACCACACAGACGCACCTTGGACAAGGGATTCTGCAGACACCTGCCCACAGATGGACAACCTGGTCTAAGGCATTGACACATAGCCGTGGGGTGGCTGTCTGCACTGAGACAAAACTCAAGGGTGTGCACACACAGAAAAGTTTGCACTGGGCGGTGCCTGTGGCTCAGTGGGTAGGGTGCTAGCCCCATATACTAAGGGTGGAAGGTTCGAACCCGGCCCCAGCCCCGGCCCTGGGCAAACTGCAACAAAAAATAGCTGGGCATTGTGGGTGCCTATAGTCCCAGCTACTTGGGAAGCTGAGGCAAGAGAATTGTCTAAGCCCAGGAAGGAGTTGGAGGTTGCTGTGAGCTGTGATGCCACAGCATTCTACCGAGGGCAACATACTAAGACTCTGTCTTTACAAAAAAAAAAAAAAGTCTGCACTGAACGAGTTGCCGAGCTCATGCACATGGTTGCCAGCTCCTGCGCCCACTCTCCCAGAGAGGCCCCCACACAGTGACACATAGTGTGACTGACACCCCCTCACATCCACCCACCCACATTTTCCTTGGCACCCAAACCAAGCAGTGCACGTGTACAGCAACACACACAGCCCCTCCACTACCCACGTGCAGGGGGCTTCCCTGTGTGCCCCACTCCCAGAGCCCAACCGCCTTCTTCCCGCCAGACCTGCTCCCGCTCCCCTGACTCTCCTACCCCAGCAACCAGTCCCCTGGGAGAGACACACTGGGTGTGTCTGCCCTGGAAGAGTGCTGGGCTGAATATGCCCAGGAAAGAATAGAGCTAGCAAGGGGGAGCCCAGGATCCTGGGGATCCCATCTGCTCAGCCCCAGCCCCTCAGTCCCCTCAGCAGCCAGTACTGGGAGAGTCTGGGTTGGGCCAACAGCCACACCCTGCCACCCAGCCTGTCTCTTCACTGGGCCTCACCATAGCCTGGCCAGCCATGGACTGGGAGGGTTCCATAAGGAGCCGGCTCCAAACTTCCAATACTCCAGGGTACCTGGGGTGGTGGGAGGGAGGTGCAGGGGCTGGCTTAATCCTCTCATTATTCAGCAGAGAGGGAAGGACTCCTCCTGCCCACTACAAGTCCCCATGACCCCATCGCTCTCTCTCCGGCTCTTGTGCAGCCAGGTGGGCAGGGCGGAGTGAATGGAAAGGGGCTATTAGTGTGGCAGCACAGACCCACCCGGATCAGAACACTCCAGCTCTTTCTCAAATCAGGAGGTTTGATCAGATCAAACCAGTCCAGGGGCTGGCCACCAGGGTCCACTCTCCCACTAAACAGGAGGCCACAGCTGACCCCCTCCCTGGGGATTCCCTGCCACCACCCAAATCCTCACTTCTAGGTATTGGGGTCTAACTGCCCGCAGAGGAGAAGAAAGCTGGAGACCCTGCCACCTACCTCTTCCCAGACAGTGTGGCCCAGATGCTCTGAAGCCCCTGAGGCCTGAGAGGCCCAGGCCCAGATCCACAGCGGTGCTTTTTGTCCCCTGAGCCTAGGTAACAGGCAGTCTCTTCCAGGAACCCAGCCGTGCTTTCCCGGAGCACAAATAACAGGAAAAAAGCCAGCTTGGGGTTGGGGGTGGGTGGGTGGGAGCTAACGAAGGAGGGGAGCTGGTTGTGGCTGAGTGGTCTGATCTCCCCTCTGGGCCCCCCCTCGCCCCCACCCTGCTTCTCAACCAGCCACGGCTGCCTGGAACCCCAGTGCTGGGGAGTCCGCTCGCATCTGGGGGCAGACAGGCAGCCTGGCGGCCCCAGCTCCCCCCACGCCCTGCCCGCACCCTCCCACCTCCAGCTGATAGCGTGTGGCCGCCCAGGGTGTGTGTGTTTGGATGTGTGTGCTCTTCCCTGCTCGCCTGCCCGCCCGCCCGACTGCAGCTCAATCCATTTCAAACAAGAGGAGCATTAACCCGGCATCATGACGAAGCAGAATCCGGCAGCACAGTCCTGTTTCCCTTTCCCACACCCCAGCTTGCAGCACTCACACACTCACACTCTCTCTTACACACTCACTCACATGCACAGAGCCCCTCAAGCTTCCCCATACACAGCCAGAGAGGTCAAGTTGTGGTGGGCAGACGCGGGGGTATGTGCTGGTAACCCAGGGGACAATGTCTGGCTTCTGTAGCACCTGCACCTCCTACCCCATCCTCCAACAGCAGTATATGAGGCCTCTGGGGGTCCAGCCTCTGGGGGGGGGTGTAGGCAGAAGGGCCAGAATCTCTCACCCAAAGATTAGCCCTCTCCCTGGAGGAACAAACAGAAAAAGATGCAAGAAACCAGGTCTTCAGTACTGGAGACCCAGCCTGCCCCTTTGGTAACCCTAGTCCCCTAGGAACTGCAATGGGGTGTAGCAAAGTGAGAAGGACCCCATTTTCCCCCAGGGTAGAATCATGAAAAGGGAACTTCCTGCTAGATGATCCCAGGTCCTAATACAGAGTGTCCAGGGACATGCCTGGAAAAACCTCAGGAAAAACCTGTCCCCAGGCAGGGGAGGATGGTGAGCCTGGCCAGCGACCCTCGCCCTGGCCCCAGCACCCTCTCCACCTCCACAGACTTGCCTACCTAGGCAGGCCTTGCCGCCGTTGCCCTGGCAACCGCTGCCCACAGCCGGTCAGCTGATGGTATCAGCTGCTGTTGGGGAAATCTAGAATCTGGGGAGGGGGCTCTGGGTTAGCTGAATGGAGGGTCACAGGGGGACAGGTGAGGTTGTGCCTCAGGGTCCCTTTCTGTATGAGAAAGAGATAGGAGGGGCAGGCGCAGCGGGGGTCCATATCTGACTGGCGGGATGGAGAAGACTGCCTTCAAGGATGGGCTCCAGAGAGAAAGGAGTGAAGGAGGCAGGTGGCTGAGAAGAGAAGCAACCAGGCTCAGCTGGGGGTGGGGTGCTGTGGAAGGCAGAGAAACCCATGGTGGGGGAAGAAACGCCAGATCCATCACACCTGGGAGAAAAAGGCCAGGAGTGCAATCTAGGGGGCGCGCACCTTTCATGTGGCGGGAGGGGGCCGCAGCCTCGGAGGAGGAGCTACCCAGGGCGCTTCTCCACGAGCCTCTCTGCTTTCTGAACCTTCAGCCCCACCTGTACTGCCCTCCAACCAGGGTCTGAGAGAGAGAGAGAAAGCCCCGGCACCCCAGCCCTGAACAGTCTCCCTCCATCCCTCGAGACACCAGGCACCAGGGACTTTGACACCTCAGCCCTCTCCAATCCCAGATTTTCCCCACTACCTCGGTCCCTTCCCTGTTCTTACCCACCCATGGGAACCCACCCAAAGAGATAGATCTTCAGTGCAAGGGTCCCTAGAGATAGAGGTGGAATGTCCTTCTCAGCAGAAGGACAGCAGTGGACAGGGGCCTGGAACGAGGTGGGTTGTGAGCCAGGATTACCGGCCGTAGGAGGAGGGAAGCCTCCTCCCAACAGGAGCACGAGGTGCAGGGCAGAGTGAGGGGGGGAGTCCTGGGAGCGGGGTGGGGAGGAGGGGAGGAGGAGGGGGTGGGTGTGCAAGTACCTTCAAGGGCCTGGGGCGTGGGGCAGGAGCACTGCAGCCTCCTGGGTGACATCCACCTCCATCCCTCCGCGCATCTCCTCTCCGCCTCCCGTTGCCAAGACAACCTGCCGGCAGCTCAGGCCGGCTCAGCCTTGGCGGTGGGAGGGGGAGGAGGAAGCTGTGGTTCCCACTGCCTCTTCCTCAGGGATGGTAGGGGGTTCTGTGTGCTGGGGTTGGTGGTTAGGGAAGCACCTGGGGAGCTAGGTCTCCCCCGAGCCCCAGAAAGTCTCCCCTCTCCCATAAGGCTCTAGGAGTGGCTCCAGGGGTGACCTGGGGAGAACCCCAGTTCAGGGCCAGAAAGCAAGCAGGCCAATTTTGATGGGGGGTGGGGTGGGGTGAGGGTCGGCACAGCTCTGGGGAGAGTATTCTGTGCCAGGGAGCCCCAGGTGGAGTTGGGGAAGGACAGACTACCGGGAAGGGTTGATCTCATGCTGAAGGGCCAGAGGGGTGTTTCTGGCAGGGAGGGGAGACCCTTGGGCACCGTCTGCTGGGGTGGGTGTGCAGAGGGGGACTCCAACTCTGCTGTCTGTGAGCACCTCCTCCTGGTCCCAAACCCTCTCTTCCTCCTGACCTAGAGGAAAGTCAGTGCATAGGACAGATCTCTTCTAATCCCATCCCACTGCCCAGTTACTCCAAGGGGTTGGTCACCTTGGGCAGCAGCCTCCAGCCCAGCCAGCCCTGGCCCCAAGGGACTGCAGAGTTAGGGCTCCCTCTGTCGACTGAGGAGTGGTAGCTGCCAAGGTCATTTCTGGCAGAGAGGTGCGCGCGCATGTGCGTGTGGGTATGTGCGTGTGAATGTGTTGGTGGGGCACAGCTAGGCCAGGAAACCTTGTTCCCCTGTCACGCTCTGCCTCCCCTTCATCCCTGTCCTTGTCTGGTGGAGAGACTAGCTCTGTCCCAGACCTTCCTGTAAAGGCCCAGGCTCCTCAAGGCCAGCTAGACTAAACACCCCCACCCACTCCGCCCTGGTGGCTCGCCCGCCCTCTCTGCCTGGCTGGGATGGGGGAGGCAAAACCTGCCCCCAGAGGTGGCAACACTGCACTGGACACCGGCTAATTCCAGGCTGGGTGGCTGGTGTCCTCAGCACCGCTCAGCTTGGCTGCCCACGGGGAGGGAGGTGCTGATAGGACTAGCATACCTTTAGAAATTCAGGAGTTCTCCAGGCTTTGAGGGTGGTCGCTTGCATTCACACAGGGGGCTGGGTTCCTGCCCCTCTCAGGTCTTTTCTGGGGAAGGTCACTGGTGCCAGATGTCCTGAGTGGACTCTGGCCCTGCCGCCTGCCCCCTCCCCAGCCTGCGCAGTAGGCTTCTCTGCCCAGTCACTCCCTCTGTCTCACTCCAGAGCCCCCTGGCCCCGCCCCCCACCAACCTGCTGGGGAGGGGAGCTCCTAGGGTGCCCCACCATGCTGTCTAAATATTAACTCCTGGAGAGGCTCAGCCAGGGCCCCTGGACACCCAGGGAGGAGGGAAAGGGGACAGAGATCTGAGCCAGAGGAAGAAAGAGGAAGGATACGGGCCTGAAAGTGACCCCTTCTCATCAAAGATCAAAAACCCACACCTTCTACCTCCCAGCACTGGACTCTGCCTCCCAGCCCACCTGATCCTCAGCACCCAGCAGCTGCCACCAGACCACAGCATCTGGTCACTCCCTTTGCTAAAGGCCTTCGGTCCCTCTTCCCTGCCATATCATAAGGACCACATTCTTTATCATTCCTACCACTTCTTTACTAGTACTTTCAGTTCCAGCCAAACTAATGTACTGCTCACCTTTCCCTGAACACACACACCTCACATTTTCCTGCCTTTCTGCCCATGCTGTTTTCCTTCTCAATGTTTTTCCCTTCACGCATCTTCTTCCCACTCAAATTGTTCCCTTCCGGTAAGCACCCTCCTCAAACCCCCTGGGCCTGGGGAGGGGAGTGGAGAACAGCGCACTCCCGGCGTTGAAGATGGGCGCGAATCTAGACTGCAGCGCCCTCTAGCTGTGAAGCCATGAATGGTTTAACATCGGAGTGTGAGCTCATGGGCATGTGACCCATGGGGACATCTGACTGCCCTAAATAAAGGGGGTACAAGTGAGCGTAGCACCTCGCGTACCACCTGGCATGTCTCTGGAACTCAGCGTCTATTCCTTTCTGTAGTTATATCTCTTATGTCCTCTTTCATGCTTTTGCGATGTATCAAGGGCTGTTCTTTTGTTTTTTTTTGTTAGGGAGTCACAGAGGGTATAAGATACCAGGTTACACTGATTGCATTTGTTAGGTAAAGTTCCTGTTATAATTGTGTCTTGCCCCCAAAAGGTGTGTCACACACCAAGACCCCTGTTTTGTTATCTTAAGAGAAAGGGATTTCTAAAAGTCCCACCAAAGAACCGCCTTATTATTATTATTATTTTTTTGAGACAGAGTCTCACTCTGTTGCCCTGGGTAGAGTACAGTGGTGTCATCATAGCTCACTGTAATTTCCAACTCCTGGGCTCAAGCGATCCTCCTCCCGCCTCACCCTTCTGAGTACCTGGGACTACACATGTGAGCTACCATGCCTGGCTAATTTTTTCTATTTTTGGTGGAGATGAGGTCTCACTCTTGCTCAGGCTGATCTCAAACTTCTGACCTTATGAGATCCTCTTGCCTTGGCCTCCCAGAGTGGTGGGCATGAGCCACTAAGGCCAACTAGAACTGCCTTTTTCTGGATTTATGCCTCCAATTAAATTTCAAGTGCCTTGAGAGCTCTACTTTGCCCATCATTTTTACTAACTGAAGAATTAGCATAGTGCTTGAACATTGTTGAGAATAAATAAATATTGGATTTACTGCTTAAGGCTCCTTCCCACCCGAGTCCACGTAAGGAAGGAGAGTGAAGGCAGGATTCTGGCCTCTTCTTGTGTCTCCACCTTGAGGGACAGCAGGGTGCTGGGCAAATTACTTCTTTCTGGGGCTTCAGGTGGTCTCTTCCCTCAAAAAATACCCTGGGGGATACACTGCTCTGGGCACGGTAGGGGAGGCAAAGACCATTGGCACACCCTGGGCACTTGCTATCCAGCAGAATCATGACACGAATATGCATAATGATAGTTCTGGACAAGCTGTGATGTATATCATAAGGCAAGGGCAAATACATAGCTGGTGAGATCCCCGGTATGGAGATGGCCTCTCACCCTGGGAGAGTGCAGAAAGGGGTCCTGCATCTGGCTGAGCAGGCATGTGAGAATGGGGCATGCTAGACAGTGGGAGCTCCATGAATGAGGATGGGACAGTGCTTGTTAGATGAACAAGGTTCCAGTTTTGCCAGCGTTCTTGAAGGAGTTGTGGGGCTACAGCTGGACAGGAGTCTTGAAGACTATAAAGGCTGCTTGGGACAGCGTGGAGCCGTGGTTTATGGTAGGGGAAGGTCAACAGGGGTAACCTGTGTGACGTGCTGGCTGTAGCGGGGTGTGTCGGGAGGCAGAGGGACTCTTTAGCAAGTGACTGTGGTAATTTGGACGGAGCCCAGTGAGGCCTGGCAGTGGTGCACAGTCATGCTTTAAGAGGGTGATGGCTGAGATGTTGAGCTTGCTCAGAGAGGCAGCATGCACAAAAAGGAGAGAAGAGTGTGAAAGAAATCTTAGGGAATGTTTTCATGATGAGCCAGGAAGTTGAACTCAGAAAGGACAGCCTGTTGCAGGACGAAGAGGGAAGACAGTTCAGGAACGAATGGCTGTGAAGCTAAGGATGCTGTGGATCCAGGCTTTTGGCTTGGTCACTGAGTCACTGGCCTAGTGTTCAAGGAACAGGATTAAACAGAGTGACATAGCAGAACCAGTTTGTGTGGCTGAAAAAGTGAGAGGATTTCCTCCCGCCAGACTTCCTGCGCTGCCTCCCCAGTGCCATTTGGAGGACAGAGGGAATGATCAATACATGGGCTATTCTTAGCTAGAGTTCTTGGTAAGCCTAAACAGGCACAGGATTCGAGGCGCACTGCCACCACCTCCCCTCTACCTGCTCACATCCTCCTCTTGACAGCTTCATCTTGCCCAGTACCAAGGGTCTGTTAGCAGTTAGTCCTCTGTAGCCACCCCCTTTTCTAGCTTAGAACTCTCGGGCACATGGAAGAGGCCAGGTAAGGTGGCTTCCTTCCCACCACACACATGCATGTGAAGTCTCTTCTGAAGTTCTATTAAGATCCATTCCTTTGCTTTCTTCCTTTCATGTTCCAAGTTATCACCAGTAGGGAAATGAACTGAAGAGTGTGAAGAGCCACCTGCTTGGGATAGGGACCCTGCTCCCAGGGCCCGGAACAGTCATCACGCTCAAGCTTGGGACTGGGGCTGGGGTGAGCGCAACCCCTGGGGTAGCAAAGGCCTCTGCAGCAGCCCTCCTTCACCTTGCCCCACTCTCCGTCCCTCCCTGCCAGGTCTCACCTCAAAAAGCAAGAAAGAAAACAGTGAGCGCTTTCTGGAGCCGGCCCCCAGAGGCCTGTCGGTGCTGGGGAGGTCAGAGAGGGAGGGAGGGGCCAGAGAAAGGCCGAGAAGAAAGCTGAGGCCAGACAAAGGGCCCCATCCACCTTTGAAGCCGTCTCTAACCCGTCGAGGTGAGGCATAGGGGTGGGCTGGAGAGCCCAGCCAGGGGGAGGCAGTCAATTTTAAAGAATGTCTCAAATTCCTGGGGAAATCAGAGGGATTGTAAGAGCTCCCCTCCCTAATACACCTCCTTCCCAGCCTCCTCCCTCTTTACACCTGGGGGGCCCAACCCTTTGTCCTCTCGTAATTGCTGGGTGTTGCGCCCGTTTTAAAGTCCCATTGAACTCGCCAGTTATCAGCTGTGACTCCAGACCACCCTCCCTACACACATCCCAGCAAACTACCCCCATCACGTCCCGCAGTCTTCACCGAGATTAAGGCTCTTTGTGATGAGTGAGAGAAAAAAGTAACCTGGTGAAAAGCAATTATGACGAGCTGGGGAGGAATGCCGGTTCCTGGCGGGAGGACCTCCCTCTTGGCAGCCGCTGCCCCGACCTTCTGAAGTGGCAGTGACTGGGGGTGTCGGACGCAGACCGGGACCTCGCCATCTTTTGGGACTGCCGCTTCACCCGTCTCCCATTTTGACCCAACCAGAACCCTCCGCAATTTTCCGTCCTTCCCTTATTTTTAGGCCTTTCTGGGGGAGAAATGGAAGAAGGGATATCTTTCATCCCTCTTCTTCTCTGTCCATGGGCTCACTCCCCAACGTTTTCTCTGAAAGAGGGAGGAGAAACTGAGGCTGGGGGGGGGGCTGTCCATGAGCAGAAGAGCAGGCTGCGGGGCGGGGGGCGGGTGTCCCCACAAGGAAGGGCCTCCCTCTTGAGCGGATTAAAGTCAGTGTGTGCAAGGAGAGAGGAGGTTTTTATGGTCCCCGAAGTCCCCTCCCAGTGCACACCTGGAGCCTCGGGGAAGGCCCACGGGGCTCGGGCTGCAGGGCGGGGGCCGCCCCTCCCCCGCAGCCCGGCCGCGGCCACCGCCTCTAATTGAGGTTTGCCCTCAGGTGTGGCCCCCCGCGGGCAGCGGAGAACAAGGGACCATTCCCGCCCGCCGCCTTCCGCCAGTCCCGGCCTCCTCCCCGCCCCCGGCCCTCCTCACCGGAAAGAAGTAATCTCGCTCCCGGGAGGAGGCTTCGAGCGCTGGGCCGCGCTCTCGCCGGCCCGCAGGGCCCGCGGGCCGCTCGGGCCGCCCGGGCCGCCCCTGGGCTGGGGCTCTCTCCGCCCCCACAGGTAGCTCGGGACGCGCGGTGCGAGCCGGGGACACCCGAGCCCGCGCGGAGGGAGGGCAGCTGCCCGGGGATTGGGCACGCCCGCGGCCGCCGGCCTCCCGCGGGGCCCCGCCGCTGCCCTCCAGGCGGGCTCCTCCCGGGCCCTGCCCCTGTCCCCGCGGGCCCCTCCACCTGCCGGGCCACGCCCGTCCAGGCGCTCGGCGGCCGCGGCTAGCGCGGCGCTTCCCCGACCTCTCGGCCGCGCTGTGTCTGGGTGTCGACCCCCCCCCCCCCCCCCCCGCTTCAGATAACCCGTTGGCAGGAAGACGGTTTTATTCAGGTGCTGGGAGTCGGGGGTGGGGGTGCAGGCCCAGGTCGTGGAATGCGAGGAATGGCCAACCCTCTTTTATTTTTTCTCCC
>CAUYON010151604.1:0-11677 GCA_963573935.1 Arctocebus calabarensis | reverse complement strand
GTTCTTTTTTTTTTTAGACAGTCTCATTATGTTGCCCATGGTAGACTGCTGAGTGTCAAAGCTCACAGCAAACACCAACTCGTGGTTTTAAGCAATTCTCTTGCCTTAGCCTACCAAGTAGCTGGGACTATAGGTGCCCACCACAACGCCTGGCTATTTTTTAGTTGTAGTGGTCATTGTTGTTTGGCAGGCTCAGGCTGGATTCAAACCTGCCAGCTCTGGTATATGTGGCTGGCACCCTAGCCACTGAACTATAGGTGCTGAGCCTATACTCAGATAGTTCTTAAGATCAGTATTAAAAATGACCTCATGATATCTAGTTCGCACAATGCTAGAGTAGTATAAGAAGAAAAGATAAAAGGATGCCAATTTCTATAAATTAGCATCTTTTTCTCCTTTAGAACAAGGATGGGCAAACTTTTCTCTAAAGATTCAGAGACAGTAAATATTTCAGGTTTTGCTGGCCACAAGATCTTTGTAGCAACTACTTATCTCTCAGAGCACAAAAGCAGTTGTGTATAGAACACACTACAAAACAAATAATACACCACTCATAAACAGTACAATACATAAATGAACAAGCATAGCAGCATTCCAATAAAACTTTATTTATAAAAACAGGTGGCTGGCCATAGTTGGCTGATCTTTGCTGTAAAAAATACTTGTCAAGCTATGTTTTCAGTATTAATGGCAAAGATGATGATGACTCAACAAATACCAGCCAAAAGGAGGGGCATGAACTCCTTTGATTTGTCCAACTCTAATAAAGGTAATAAAAGTTGATTTGATATTTCAAGGAATATTTCAGCAAATGTTTCCCAAAGACATAGGGAAGTAGGGCGGTGCCTGTGGCTCAAAGGAGTAGGGCGCCAGCCCCATATACCAGAGGTGGCAGGTTCAAACCCAACCCCAGCCAAAAATTGCAAAAAAAAAAAAAAAAAAAAAAAAAGACACAGGGAAGTAGGGCAGGTAGAAGAAATCAGTCCTCTCATCTCCATCTTCACAGGGATGGGATCTTAAATGAAAACCAGTTCACACAACTGTGTTATTTTTCCCAAGGTCAAGGCATTTCTGTTTTCTTCGGTTTTGTTTTTGGTTAATAACAAAGAGGTAAAACGGTTGAAGAAAACTAGCTACGCAACCAGCAATTTTAGACACATTAGTGTGGTAGGAAAGACGCTAGGGGTCGTTCCAGATTTTGGACAGTCTATCACTTTAACTTCATGTGTTCCTTTTTGAGCGCCTTCTTTTCTTGGGTTTTTTTTTTTTTTTTTTTTTTTTGGTTGCAGCCATCATTGTTGTTTGGCAAGCCCGAGCTGGATTCGAACCTGCCAGCTCAGGTGTACGTGGCTGGCGCCTTAGCCCGTTGAGCTACAGGCGCTAAGCCCTGCGCCTTCTTTTCTTTATGCTGGTGTGAGTTTTTATATCATTTTTTTCTCTCTGCAGAACTTCTTTTAACATTTCTTAATGTTGAGGTGTACTGACAATAACTTTTCTAAATTTTTTCTGATGAATTCTTTATTGCTCCCTCATATTTGCAAGGAAATTTGGTTGTTGTGTTTTTTTTCTTTCACCACTTTAATTATTTCATTCCACTCTCTTCTTGCTTGCATGGTTTATAAGAGAAGCCCAATGTAATTCTTATCTTTGTTCCTTTATAGGTAAGTGAGGGTTTCTTTATCTTCTGGATTCTTTTAAGATTTTCTCTGACTTTGATTTTCTGTAGTTTCAATGTACTATGCCACAGTGTAGATTTTATATACATATTGCTTAGTGGTCTCTGAGCTTCCTGAAGCTGTGGTCTGCTGTCAATTTTTTTTTTTTTTTAGCTTTTATAAAGAATTTTGTTGTTGCTGTTGTTAAGAAAGAGTCTTACTCTGTTGCCCTGAGTAGAGTGCAGTGGTGTCATCATAGCTTACAGCAACCTCAAACTCCTGGGGTCAAGTGATCCTCCTACCTCAGCCACCCAAGTAGCTGGGAGTACAGGTGTCTGCCACAATGGCAGCCTAAGTTTTCTAGTTTTAGTAGAGACAGGGTCTCACTCTTGCTCAGGCTGGTCTCAAACTGAGCTCAAGAGATCCTCCCACACTGGCCTCCCAGAGTGCTAGGATTATAGGCATGAGCTAGTGTTCTTTGATTTGTGATTTTTTCCATAAATGCAAATAAGGCAATTGTTTAGAATAAGAGATCTCTAATATATATGTACTTTTTAAATTGAGGAGGCTTTAATTTAAAGGATAATGTTTAACCTTTACATTTTTAAACATGTACTTATTTTAAAGTGACTTCAGATGTAATCCAAAGATTTCCTCATTCTTCCAGAAATCAGCTAAGATAGCAACAAAAGTTGAGACAAGAAGACTGTTATGAAAGGGACCTTTTATGAACAATACAGAAAGAGGAAGAAGGGAAAACACTATTTCTGGGAGGGAAAGGAGTCACATAAATTTCGCATCAAAGCAAGAGGCCTTCTAAAATAAATGAAACCAAAAATTCAAGAGTATAACTCAGACCTATTCCCTATTCTCTGTCCAGTTGGGGATAATAAAACAAGACTCTTCTATAACACAGGGAAAGCCAACCAAGACCCATGAAGAAGCCACAGTGCCTCCAGAGGGGCCAATGATTAGGAGAAGGAAGAGGGGCACTGTGTGTGCTTTGAATACGCAGGACATCTTCAAGTTCCAGAAACTGTTTCTCCATTATAAACAGGTCCAGCTACCTTGGGTCAACAACATCCCACCAGCAGTGGGGGTTTTAAGCAGGGATGGCACTAGAGATGGCTTAAAAGTGAGCAGCACTAGGCACATTTCTAAGTCTCCCCCACTGGTGAGAAGCTGCAGAATTAAGGGCAAGTGCCCACAGGGGCTATCCCAGGTAGGACCCCATTTTTTACAGCCTTACCAGATTCACTGCCTGCTGCTCAAGAGGAAGACAATACACTGAGATAGCTGGGGCTATAGCAGAAAAGAAATATTACAGGTGCCATTTTTTTAATTTTGAAAAAAATTCAGTCACTATTAATTCAAATACTTCTGTTTCTTTGTCATCTTCTTGTATTCCCATTACATGTATATTTGCTTTTTCTAATTGTCACCATTGCTTGAACAGTCAGGTTCCCCCTTACTCCTCCACCTGGTCCTTTTTCTCTCTGCTCTTCCGTTTGGGGAGTTTTATTGCTGTACCTTCAAGCTCAGTCATTCTTTCTTTGGCTGTGTCTAGTCTCTTGATGGGCAAGGCAGTTTTCATTTCTATTAGGATATTTTCTATTTCTAGCATTTCCTTTTACTTCTTAGAGTTTCTCTCTGCTTATATTACCCATCTGTTCTTGTAAGTTGTCCACTTTTTCCATTAGAGCCCATTATACAATAACGGTTATTTTAAATTCCTAATCTGATAATTCCAAACTCTCTTGTATATCTGAGGCTGGTCCTGTTGCTTGCTCTGTCTTTTCACTCTGGATTTTTTTTTTTTTTTTTTAAACAGAGCCTCAAGCTGTCGCCCTGGGTAGAGTGCTGTGGCATCACAGCTCACAGCAACCTCCAACCCCCGGGCTCAAGTGACTCTCCTGCCTCTGTCTCCTAAGTAGCTGGGACTACAGGCGCCTGCCACAACACCTGGCCATTTTTTGGTTGCAGCTGTCATTGTTGTTTGGCGGGCCCAGGCTAGATTCAAACCTGCCAGCCCAGGTGTATGTGGCTGGCGCCTTAGCCACTTGAGCTACAGTCTGGATTTTTTGACTCTTACTATACTGTAATTGGCAGCCAGACATAATGTATTAAGTACTACATAAAAGTTATCAAGCTAAAAGGCCTTAACTATTAGGTTTTATATTCGTCTGACTAGGAGTCAAATTGTGTTTATGTTAGCAACTAGATTTGTTCTGCCTGCACACAGCAAGCAAATACTGTGGCAAAGGGCTTTGCAGGTAAGAAACGATTTTATTCACAAGGCCACTCTGTGAGAAGACAAATCTCAAATATGCCTCCCCAAAATAGGGCTTGTGGGTTCTTATGAGGTGGAAATTGAGGTCATCCAAAGTGTGTGGGGGAAAGAGAATGGCTGGCTCAACTCCTGTAGCTCAGCAGCTAGGGCGCCAGCTACCTATACCAGAGCTGGCGGGTTTGAATCCAGCCCCAGCCTGCCAAACAACTACAGCCAAAAAATAGCCGGGTGTTGTGGTGGACGCCTGTAGTCCCAGCTACTTGGGAGGCTGAGGCAGGAGACTCGCTTGAGCCCAGGAAGGGGTTGCTGTGAGCTGTGACTCCATACCACTCTACCCAGGGTGAGTCTTGGGGAAAAAAAAAAAGTGAATGGCTGGTAAAGGTGAGGTAGTCAATTACACTTGATTACTCAAGTGTAACCAAGCTACATGTCTCTACACAGGATGCATGTGCAGAAAATGGCTCCAGCATGATCTGGAGGTAGAGGTTTTTTGTTTTTTTTTTTGGCTTTAATGTTGAGAGGCCACTCTTTTGGCACCCGTGCAGACCCAGCTGAAGGATCAGTGGTCTCAACAGGACTGAACTGGACAAGAGCTACCCCCTAGTTCCTGAAAATCAAATAAGTTGATTTTAAGTACCTGTTGCTACAGTGACTCACTGTTAAGAGATGTTATCCACAAGGAAACTGGTTATGTGTGGTCTGACTTGCCAGTGGGGGTTTTAAGATGAACTAGAAGGCAGGTTAAGTGTGGGGGTCTTAATCACATTAGCTCTTATGTTTTATTTACTGCTTGGTGTCAGAAGCTACAGTTTTCTCTCACGTCCTTGCTTTTGTCTTCCTTATGGTCTTCAGGCTTTCCTAGTGATCTCTTCTTGGTGTCTGAGCTGTGTACTTCTTTCTGCTATAATTCCACTGTATTATGTAGTAGTCTCACTGGTTCCATAGTATAGATGTGAGGGGAGGGGAAACATTCTATTATCAGTTTTCAGCCTTTTAATGAACCTGTTGCTTCTGAGCTGTGATCTTCCTTAGTGCTTCTCAAGGCTAGAGATGGCTGGAGTTATCATCGTCCTTCACTTAGCCTCTGGGAAGGCCCAAGTTGGTTAAGTTCTAGTGAAAGTTTCCCTTGAGGTCTTTCTGTTAAGGAGAACAGAAGTTTCTGGGCATATTTCAAAATGCCAATCCCCAAGCCCCTTACTGGGAAGAATCAGGAGATTTTCTCAGCCCTTCACATAAGGACTGGACTCCTGGAGGCAAAACACACCACTGGGGGTGGGGGGAGGCCCAGAGGTCGTTTCAACTGCTTAAACCAATCTACACTCAATCTCTAGCAAGTAGTCAATTACGCTGTATTTCTCTTTCACACTGGTTCCAACTGTAAGTTTTTGTTTCTGATAAACTGTGATTCTCTGTGTCTCTTTTCAGATTGGGGGAAAGGGGTTTAGCCTGTGACCTCAATTCTCTGACAGATCTGTGAAAAGTTGTTGATTCTGAATTTCTCAGCTTTTTTGTTGTGGGTATGGTATTGACAACTTCCAAACTCTACATGTTAAGTGGGAGCAGGATGTCTATTACAAAAATTTAGACTTCTGTGTTCAGTATCTGAATAACTGAATACTTTAAGGATAATACAAAATTATTTTGCACTCTTGTTATGAGGTAGATTTATGTTTAGTAGGTGCAAAGGAAAGAAAAATAGCTCAGAGAAGTCTGAGCTGTGTGAGACATTTGCAAAACTTATCAGGTCCAGAAAGACATTGAGTGTGGAGCTTCAGTCAGCCCTAAAGCATCCCATGGGTGCACTCCAACCTTGCACCTGTGCTTGGGGGCCCCTCCGTAAAGACGTTTTGTTTGAGTAGCTGCCTCACCCAAGATTTTGAAGCTCCTGGAATCTCTGTATGAAGAACAATGTATAACGAATCAGTAGCTTGTTATTTAAAAGCAAATTCTTGGTAAACAACCCAGGAACTATCTCTTCCAAAAACCTGGCCTCAAGTAGCTGGGACCACAGGTACATGCCAGTATATTCAGCTATTTTTATTTTATTATTTTAGACAGAGTCTCACTATGTCACCCTCAGTAGAGTGTCGTGGCTTCAGAGCTCACAGCAACCTCCAACTCTTGGGCTTAAGTGATTCTCTTGTCTCAGCCTCCCAGGTAGGTAGGACTACAGGCACCTGTCACAATGCCTGGCTTTTTTTTTTTTTTTTTTTTAGAGAAGGGGTCTCACACTGGCTCAGGCTGGTCTCAAACTTCTGAGCTCAGAGCAATCCACCCACCTCAGCTTCCCAGAGTGCTAGGATTACTGCGGTGAGCCACCATGCTTGGCCAAGCCAGCTATTTTTAAAATGTTTTATAGAGACAGGGTCTCACTGTTACCCTAGCTGGTCTCAATCTCTTGGCCTCAGGTGATCCCCCTTCCTTGACCACCTAAAGTGCTGAGATTATAGCTTTTCTTTTCCTTTAGAAATCCACTTGTAAATTGTTGCTAGTGAATGTATATTTAGGGCAACTTGAATTATGCTTCTGGGGTTCAGTCCTTATGCTTGGCCCAAATAATCTCTTATATTGATTTTTCTCAGCTTCTTCTTTTTAGGTAAATAGTATTTTCTCAGTGATTCCATTTGACAACAAATACAAATGTAATTTCACATTAATGTTTGAATTAAGTAAGTGCTAACAGGCTCATGTACCAAGTGGTATCAATCAATATTTCCAATGGTATCAATACTTTGTCATTTTAGAACATCACATAAAACCCAAGACATGCCATTCCTGTATTTCTATCATGAATTTTTACTTAGCAGAAATATATTCTGCTTGTATTTGTTATTTGGTGCTGACTCATGTGAGTGTAAGGCCTAACGGTTTATCATGTTTTAACTGCTCTCACTGACATATTACAGTGGTTTGGTGAGGTAGGTGGGACAGGAATCTGGCTCAAGTTGCCTGAGGTCACTGAACTAGTTAGTGCTGGTTTGGAATTGAGAGCCAGGTCTCAGTGCAGGGGCAGACTGGCAGTTGGAAAGTTGAACTGAGCCTTTCTCATAATAAACTCATAGCACAATACTAAACACATAATTAGTAAACAAGAGCTATGACACAGAAGGAGTTAAGTGTTTGCATTCCAAAGAAAAACTTTAGGAGATGAAGTGATAAAGTCATTTTAACAGCTAGCAAATTCAGAGGACATTTGTGGACACAGACCAGTTTTTAGGTATATTAACCTTTTATAATACATTATGTACTTTGAAACTTAACTGTATTATTGTCTTTTCAGAAACACTGATTTTCCTTTATGGGGTCTTGCCAAAGGCATAGAAATGGAGCTCTCTCTAGGGCTTGTGATTAGCCACCTGGCCTTGATCACCAAACAGTGCCCTCCCCTTCCCAGACCCATAGTCCCCTAAGGGAAGAACTTATTTCACTGTCCAAGAGGCCACTCTAATCTTTCCTCTTAGCTTTTCCCAGAGGGACTCACTAGAGCAGGGGTCCTCAAACTACGGCCCGCGGGCCACATGCGTTAGTGTGAATTGTATTTGTTCCCATTTTGTTTTTTACTTCAAAATAAGATATGTGCAATGTGCATAGGAATTTTTTCATAGTCTTTTTTTTAAATGATAGTCCAGTCCTCCAACGGTCTGAGGAATAGTGAATTGGCCTCCCATTTAAAAAGTTAGAGGATGCCTGCACTAGACTCTAATTCAGAATTGACTCTTCTCCTGGGACCCTCAGAAACCACTGTGATCCACCAGAATGTGGACGTCTAGACACAGGTGATCAACAGTTTTGGCTCAGGTCAGCATATGGTGGAGTTGATGGCCTGCTGTTGTCTGTCCATCCCAAAGTTTCTGTCTTTAAAATTTCTTTTAAAGTTTTAAATGTTTATGAAAGTTGGGTGCTTTGTGCCGGTGTCTTTTGAACTGGTGGTTGTGTTTAACAAAAACACTTCTAGAATGGAGTTAAAAATTTGTTGTAGTAGCTGTGTTCCATTATGCTGAGTCTTCGAACCTATCTGTAAATAAGCAAAGAAACTCTATCCAAGTTCAAGGAAAAAATCACTCTTGGAGATGGCTCTGAGGGTGAGCAGAGGCAGTTTTCTGAAACACTAGTAGAATCAACTTCAGCTGCTCTATTCCATCAATAGTAAGGTGAAATCACAGTTGGGTTCCATATCTGTGGGCTCTACATCCCTGGATTCAGACAACCAAGGATCAAAAACATTAAAAAAAAAAATTAAAATGTAACAATAAAAATATAAATAAAAAACCAATGCAGTATAACCACTTATATAGCATTTATATTGTATTAGGTATTATAAGTAATCTGGACGTGATTTAAAGTATATGGGAAGTTGTGCACAGGTTATATGCAAATTCTACACCATTTTATATTAAAGACTTGTGCATCCTTGGGTGTTGGTATCCAGAGGAGGTCCTGGGACCAAATCCCCATGGACGCTGAGGGATAATTGTATTTGCTTTTGCATATTTAGAGAAACTGTTACATTTCTTCAAAAGCTTCTGGTGCTTTATATCTGTGAATGAAAACTGTTGGAGAGATCTAGAAGTACTACTTAGCCATTTAAAAGAACAAAGTTATACCAGTTAGCATGAAGAGACTGCCATTGCTAAGGAAGGAAAGAAGGGACAAAGTGGAGGATCTGCATTTCTGTGAAGCAATAGCATCCTCCTTGTAAAGAGAGATGTGTACATGTGTGTGACTGCCTGAGCAAGTACCACAAGTGAAAGGATGTACGCCAGGTTGAGAACTCGGGTGACCTGAGTGAGGACAGGAGTGAGCCAAGCAAAGTGGGAAAGCAGAGAGAAAAGAGAGAACACTAAATAAAAGCCAAGACTGTGGGCTAGTGTCACTTAAACATCTGGTAATGCTTTCTGTTCTACACTAACAACTTAAAAATTAGACAAAAATGACCTCCTGGTGCTTACCACAGGCTGTGTTCTTACACTGACTGTATAGAAAGAGGAGGCAGAGAAAACCTACCCCATGTACACCCCAGCCTAGGCCCCATGCCTGGTCTGTATTGTGAATGAGGGAATTAAGAAAAAAAAATTAAACAAAAATGGTGAAAATTAAAAAATAAGAGATTGCCCTAAACAAGCATAAATACTCTACTTTAGAGTAACTTTCTGAGAATTTCTTGATGCTTCTAAGAGAAAAAAAATTATCTTCTATTAAAATATTTAGCTTTCTTCACTTAGCCATTGGAGGGTGACAGTAGGACTGGGTCCCCTCAGCTCCTCCCTGTGTATCCCCTGGGCTGCTGGAGTACTCACACAGGACGGGTAACCTACACTAGAGTCCAGTGAAACTGGCCAGACACAGTGACCAGGCTCCAGCAATATAACAGCAGAAAGAATAACAGATTGGAGGTCAAAAACATAAAATTTTGCTCCATGACAAATATGGCTATAGCTGACCACAGTAGCAACCTCAGTGAAAATGAAGAACTATATGATTTTTACTTTTCATACTGATTAAGTATATTAAGTTACCTGTTAATGTCTTTCCAATCAAAAGCAAACATTTTTATATTTACTTCTACCTAGCAGTTTAATGCTTTCCCATCCCCACTTGTTTCTACTTAAGATAATTCATGTCACATTGATTCTAGTGCTGTTCTCCACTCTAACCTGTTACCCTTAAAGATGAAACGACACAAAAATGTTCTCTTTAGACTGCCCCAATATATCAAAACACCAAACTCATCAAAAACCTTAACACCACAGTTATAATGTAATTCATTTCATAAAGGAGGTAATGTTCAATGTTCAATGTTTTTCCCACATTGGTTACGAAATACTTGTCCAATGGACAAGCTTAAATCACTCCACTGGAAATCTTAATGACCCACAGTACTGGACTAAGACATAGAAGGGACTGATCACATCAGGAGGAATATTATATTGAGAACTGCAGAAAGCTACTCAAAAGGTCTATAGTGGGGTAAAAGCCTTGACTATTGGCTTATCAGTTTGTTGTTGTTGTTGAGACAGAGCCTCAAGCTGTCACCCTGGATAGAGTTCTGTGGCATCACAGCTCACAGCAACCTCCACTTCCTGGGCTCAAGCAAGTCTCTTGCCTCCGCCTCCCAAGTAGCTGGGACTACAGGCGCCTGCCACACAACACCTGGCCATTCTTTGGTTGCAGCCACCATTGTTGTTTGGCAGGCCCGGGCTGGATTCGAACCTGCCAGCTCAGGTGTACGTGGCTGGTGCCTTAGCCTGTTGAGCCACAGGCGCCGAGCCCTTTTTTTTTTTTTTTTTTTAAGACAGAGTCTCACTTATGTCACCCTTGGTAGAGTGCTGGGGCATCACAGCTGACAGCGACCTAAAACTCTTGGGCTTAAGCAATTGTCTTGCCTCAGCCTCCCCAGTAGCTGGGACTACAGGCGCCTGCCACAATGCCCAGCAATTTTTTGTTGCAGTGGTCATTGTTGTTTAGCTGGTCTGGGCCAGGTTTGAACCTGCCACCCTCAGTGTTTGTGGCTGGCACTGTAACCACTGTGCTATGGGCACTGAGGTGGCCAATCAGTTTCAAAATAGTTAACTGTGTAACAAAGCACTTATGTACCTATGTTAGTAAAACTGTCGCTTCTCCATTTTAACCTAGGCTCTATGAACACATCCGTGACCTCAGCCTTTTCCTCTTCAATGATGCACTGCTTGTTTCTAGTCGAGACACATCTCTGACTCCATTTGAAAGGACTTCAAAAACCACCTACCAGTTCGTTGCTTCAGTGACCCTTCATAGGATATTTGTAGAAGATATTCCAGATTCCAAGTGTATGTATTCTTTTCCAAGAGACAAATACTGCAGTTATATTACATAAAGCTCATTAACTAACAAAAAAATAGGAAAAGGATTAGAATTATAATTTACTAGTTTATAAGTAATTCTCAAATATTAGAATTTCATGAAATAATGCAAACTTCTACTTGCTTCTGAAATAGCAAATATAGGAATACTGGCATTGTCAGACATGCACCCTAAATATTAGGAAAGCAGCTTTCAAAAATCACAAAGGGAGGCAAGACCCCGCATTATAATGAGTTCTTTGAAAGTCTGACTTGAAAGCTGGAGATCCTAACCACTATTCTATACTGTCTAAAGACGCTGTAGTTTTGGCTCAGCGCCTATGGCTCAGAGGGCTAAGGCACCAGCCATGTACACCTGAGCTGGCAGGTTCGAATCCAGCCTGGGCCTGCCAAACAACGATGGCTGCAACCAAAAAATGGCCGGGTGCCTGTAGTCCCAGCTACTTGGGAGGCAAAGGCCGGTAACTCACTTGAGCCCAGGAATTGGAGGTTGCTGTGAGCTGTGATGTCACTGCAGGGTGACAGCTTGAGGCTCTGTCTCAAAAAAAAAAAAAAAAAAAGATACTGTAGTTTTTGTTTTGTTTTTTTGTAGAGACAGAGTCTCACTTTATCGTTCTCAGTAGAGTGACATGGCGACACACAGCTCATAGCAACCTCCAACTCCTGGGCTTAGGTGATTCTCTTGCCTCAGCCTCCCAAGTAGCTGGGACTACTGGCACCCACCACAATGCCCAGCTATTTTTGTGTTGCAGTTTGGCCAGGGCCAGGTTCGAACCCACCACCCTCGGTATGGCGCCCTACTCACTGAGCCACAGGCACTGCCGAAGATATTGTAGTTTTAAAGCATATTTTAGATATTTATCTATTACTTTTCCATTTTACTGGGTCTAAAT
>CAUYON010151603.1:0-42407 GCA_963573935.1 Arctocebus calabarensis | reverse complement strand
AAACCAAAACAAGCAAACAAAAAACTTTATGGGATAAAATTGGGGGGAAAACCAAATAATAGGGGTAGAAACACTAGCAAAAATGAAGTTCTAATTGTTAAAGAAGGCAACAATGGAAAATTATATTTAAACTAGAAAAATAAAGAAAAAAAGAAAAATCTAGAGAGAAAATGTTGAAATTTTTTTTAAAAGCAGTATATATATATATCTTGCTGAATATTGTCTGGGCAGCAGGTGATCTTCTGGGTTATGAAAGGTTAATCACAGTGCTGATACAGCTGTACGAGATGGAGACTGGAGGCCTCTGCTGATTTCTCAAACCCTGCAGGGTGGAGAGCCTAAATCTCTCCTCAGCACACTTAAAAGGTACTTTAAACTGCTAACTTTGGCTAAGCAGAAGCTTTCCCAGGAAAGCACTTGACAGCACCCAGAGGCCAGCCCACTCAGGGCCATGTCCCTGTTCCCTTCCAGAGGGAAGAAAACCGGTCTCCTCCTATGCCCCTGAGGGCCAGGGCTGTAAGGCATCTCAGTCCCCCCTTTTAGGCTGCTCAGTCACTAGATTACTCGCCCAAGGTGTCCCACCTGATCCTTGCTCTGTGCCCCTGAGGGTGGAGCTTGCTGGGGCAGTTCGCCCACAGCCGAACACTATTAGCTCCATCTGGCTCAGCGACTCAGTCTGGGGCCCTAGACAATGCTTAAAGTCCTTTGTACTCTTGCCCAAGTTCTCCTAAGGTAGTTCAACTGAGTGCCAAATCCAAAAAAAAAAAAAAAAAAAAAAAGCTAACAGGGAAGGCTTTTCCAGTTTGCAATCTCACTGCTGCGGTCCTTACAGCTGCCAGTGGCATTAGACCAAACACACACAACCACTTGCCAGTTTTCCACCGCTTTTGTCCTCCTCATGGGGTCCAGAAATCTCTTGCTGACTCCCTGTGTTCCCAAAAGGATGTTTGTGGACCGATCCCACCAGCCAGAGATGCCTGGAGTCTTCTCTCCCCAGTTGCAAGGAAGTTATTACTTAGCAGCCATTTTGCTCCTCCCCTCCCGAACTAAAAAGTTTGTACAATGGTGACTTCATGCTTCTCTTTGATAGGAATGGTCTTTCTTGTTCTCTTCTTGTAAAATGACTTCCCAGCAGTTAGCCCACCTTGGACCATCATAGGACTCCATAAATCACGAGTGGAAGGACCTGACTGAACCCAGTGCCTCCCACTTCTACACCACACCCTCTCTGAGTGAGGAGGCATCTCCAGTTGTCTGACATGTCTTTGCCCTTCCCTGCCCTTTTCACCTTCTCATCCCACCCTAATCCTTTGCAAGATGTGGGTTTCAGAAACCAAGACCTACTTGTCCAGATTATAATCTGCTTGCATTAGAACTGATTTATCCTTGTGTAAGAATCCAGATTCTTGCCCAGGCTCAGGTGTGCTTTGTCGTCTAGCCCAACCCACACCACCTGCTGAACCAGCTTTTCCTGGCTCCTGTGCTCGTCTCAGGCCTGGCCTGAATTAGAATCCTGTGAGTGTTTTTCTATAAAGGGGGTGAGCAGATGAATTGGTCCAGAAGGAGCATGGCCTCCCCAGAAAGTCCTTTCCATGGGGACTATACTGATATTCCCGTGGCCTGTGGTGACTAAACTACCTTGGAGATGGAGAGCTTAGTTTTCACTAAATGGCCTTCACTTAATGCGGGGCATTCTTGGTCCCAGCAAGCAAGTTGATGCTAGTCATTTGATGCCCAGACAGCTGAAATGAGGCTACCCTCTGCCCTCAATGGGCTGAGGAAAGACACAGCTCACACGCTTAGCCTCCAAGTCCTTGAAGTTAAAAAAATGACAGAACAATAATTTCCCTCACACCATCTTCCCCATTCCACTTGCCATCTTCAAAGTTAAATTAGAAAAAGAAAAAAGGTCCCAGTTAGAAAAGGTCTCAGCCTCCAAGAGGCTGGGTGAGTATCACAGGAAGTGGCTGCCTCCATTGGCGGGATTAGGGTGATGGCACCCAGAGTCCAGCCCACTCAGGACCATGTCCCTGTTCCCTTCAGAGGGAAGAAAGGGTGTCTCCAAGGCAGTCACAGTGGGCTCACTTTTCCTTTCTTATCCCTCTCTCTATACTTTTCATTCCCAACTATCATTTTCCAACAATGCATTCTGGGATTTAATAACTAAGTAAAGAAAGTCTTGGATTGAGTTTCCCCAAAATCTTCAAGCTGAACAAAAGATTCTAAATTTGTTGTCCCAGGATGAGCTGCTTGGAACCAATAACAGCTCCATTTCCAACCATTACAATGTGGCTTTTAAAGAAATCTTTTTGTTTTTTCCTTTTTGAGACACTATCCGCAGCTCTTGAAAGCTCCTAGTGGTCTTGAACTTTAAGGTCCTGAGCATCCCTCAGTGAATCAGTTAGACGTTAGCTCTGTCGGAATGCTGACAAGTCTTCAAACATTGTCAATCATGAGGACTTAGAACAATGACTTTCATAAAACCGCCATTCAACAGACACTTACAGTGGAGATAGCCTCCTCCAAGGCAGATTGTAAAAACCTCACCAGATAACGAAAAAGCCCCTCCAGGCTAGGCAGTGACTGCATTTGCTGTCAAAATAAAAACATTTTCAAGGGATTACAGTGGGAATACTTGCGTCCTACAGGGCTCACCCTGCAGGGAGAGAGAGAGTGATTTGTCATAACAGTTAAGGCAAAAAGGAAAACAGGAATGAGGATGTGGCTGGCATTTGGGTCAGGGTGGAAAATGAGGTAACTGCTTTTGTACTTAGGGGTGACAATGTGCCCTGACAAGCCTGTCCCTGTCAGAAATATTAAACACCCCCAAATTCCTGCCCCTGGTGTGCATGTCCTATTTAATTTCATCTCCAGACCCAGAAATATGATGGATGGTCACGCCCTTGATCAAGTTAAATGCATGACAAAGGTAATTATCCTACATTATATAACTTCTCCTCAACTGTGTGCAGTCTGCTGATAGTCTGTGACAAGCCTGGAGAAGGGTCTTCTGCTGCCTTCTACCCATGAACCTGCCATGTCAGGAAAGAGCCAAGTGCAGTAGCCAGGGGCTGAGGGTCACCCCTAGTCAACATCCAGCAAGAAAATGGGACCTCAAAGAACTGATTTAGCCAACAACTTGAACAAACTTGGAAGAGGAACTCAAGCTCCAGATGATAATACAGGCCTGAAGATTTTAGCTTTGAGACCCTGAGCAGAGAACCCAGTGGTCACACCACTTCCTACCTTTTGGCCCACAGCAACTGGGAGGTAATAAATTCATATTGTCTTAAACTGCTAAGTCTGTGGTGATTTAGCAATAAATAACGAGGCTTACTATTATGGGTAGGTCACAGACCTAATAAGACCTAAAACCATAACACTTCTACAAGAAAGCACAGGAGAAAATCTTCCTGACCTGGGGTTAAATAAAGATTTCTTAGCTACAACACTGAAAGCACAACCCATTAAAAAACTGATAAAATGAAATGCATCAAAATTAAGAACTTCTGCTCTTTAGAGGCCATGTTAAGTGAATAGAAAGACAAGCTGCTAACAGGGAGAAAATATTTGCAAATCACATACCTAATAAGGAACATAGGTCTATCTGGAACTTACAGAAAACCCTCAAAACTCAAGAATAAGAAACAAACAACACAATTTTTTTAAATTGGTGAAAGCTTTGGATAGACACTTCACCAAAGAAGAGAGATGGGTGGCAAAGAAGCATATGAAAAAATACTTGGGGTCATTGTCCTCAGGGAAATGTCCACTGAAATCACAAGATACCTACCCCGGATGTCTTCTAGAATGGATGGAAGAATGGGCTGCCAGAACTCTGAGTTGTGAAATATATTATAAATACTCCATATGAAATACATTATGGACTACATCATGTAAGAACATGAAGAACAATCAATTTGAAAAGAAATTACCAAATTAATATAAATAATTGACCCAAGTCATTATTTATTTTATAATCATTCAATCTAACATGTATAAAATTACAAGTTATTTTATGGAGGGAGGTACCCCACAAGATGCATTATATTTCTTCACAGTGACGGTGAGAGCACAGAGCTTGGTTTTTAGCTCGAGGAAAGGATTAAATGATTATAAAAATTAGAAATAGCTCCATTCCTTTCATGAATCATCAAAATCAGACTTTTCCTTACACATATTTAACAAAAAAGAAAGGTTTACATAACTAAAATCTAATCAGTTGGGCAGCTGGCACAAAATTTTAATTTTTGCTAATAGAAGGGAGACTTCACTATGTATTTAAACGAGAAAGTATTCTAGGACCTGGATGAATAAATTTTTAAAAAGAAAGAATTGAATTTAAATAAGTATTTTACAGTATGTTTGGTTAAATAGGTTTTAACCACCTTATTAAATGATACACACTGTTAAAGAATCCCTGTAAAAGGTCATGACATTCTATTTGGAAATAATTTCAAGGGTACAGAAAATTTGCAAGAATGGGGACCAAAAACAAAAAAACCCCAAAACTCAGGGATATACCTTTTATGGAAAGCTTCCTATTAACATCTTATCCTATTTTTTTTAAATCATTTTCTCTCTATATGTGTGTGCACGTGTTTGTGTATACATTTTTCACTTAACCATTGAAGAGTAATTTTAAGAAATGTAGACAATGGCCCTGGAAGTTCAGCAGAGGAAGAGATGATATAGACGTTTTATCTGTGGGGATTTTTTTCAATGTCTCTTGAAAATTTTATGAGTCACAGAAAACATTCCAATTACATTTTAAAGAATATTTATGATTAAGCTGTATTGTTGCTCTGACTGCTTACAGACATTTTTCTTTCCAGCAAAAAAGCATATTAATAACTGAAAATAATTGCTTATGTTTCATTTCATTCTTAATTATTATTTTTTTTTTTGAGACAGAGTCTCAAGCTGTTGCCCTGGGTAGAGTGCCGTGGCATCAGAGCTCAAAGCAACCTCAAAATCTTGGGCTCAAGCGATTCTCTTGCCTCAGCCTCCCGAGCAGCTGGGACTACAGGCGTGTGCCACAATGCCCAGCTATTTTGTTGTTGTTGCAGTTGTCATTGTTGAGCTGGCCCGGGGCTGGATTTGAACCCAACACCCTTGGTGTATACAGCCGGCACCCTACCTACTGAGCTACAGGGGCTACCCTTGCATTCGTAATTTTTGACATTCAGTATTTCTTACTAATGTTCTTTGCTTTGCTGTCAAGGGACTCCCCTCAAGAAGGACATAATGTCCTTTGATACTAGTGGGGAAAAAATAAAAAGGCCAAAGACATTGAAACAAAATTATCATGACTTCCACCACTCCCTCCAACCTTGTGCCATGACTTCCATCACTTCCCTCCATGTACCATTAAGAACAACTTCTAACAAAACAATTATCCCTTTAATGAAATATACCTAAGGCAGGGAAAGGCAGGAGGTCCCATGATTCCTGGAACCCTGATTCATCACCAGGGAGCCCTAATCTTTACTTCCCACCCTTGCGGTTTCCTTCCACACTGGGGCAATGCAACTTGGGGAGGTTTGAAATGAGCCAGAGGCACATTCTTGGATACACCAGGTCTACGGAAAGCAGACACCCAGAATTTAAGATCTGTGAATTGCCACACAATTGCTCTTACCTTTTAGAAAATCATCCCATTACTCTCCTTCCCTCCTTGGTGGGGGACCCTTGGGCCAATTTGAAGGCCACTGCCCTAACCAGTTGCCTGGATAGAGGAGGGGCCAGAGGAAGGAGATGAACTGATCCTGGATCCTTGGGAGACAGAATAGGGAGAAGGCCCACTCCCTCCATCCGACCCACGGAGAGGAGGAGCTGAGATTTGAGGGAAAGGAAGCACTGGGTGCCCCTCAGTGGCCAAGATGGCATCTGAGAATTACCACCGTGTAATCAGAATGGCAGCCCAGAGTATGATTTGTGGTCAATCAAGTGAAAGAGAGAAAGGCATGACACCACCCTGGGGGGCAATGCCCCCGAGGTGCTGCCCCAGGGAGGAGTGCAGGTGTCCCCTTTTGTTTACAAAACAAACTTCTTGGGCTTTGTAGAAAGGTGTGAATATAGATGCTGAGGATCCCAAAGCTTATTCTCTTAAAACTACTATGCAGGTGCAGAAAGTCTTAGAGTGAGTCATGGTCCCCAGGGATAGGACATCCCAAGGACCTGAGTCTGGAGGCCCTGAGTGGAAGAAGTGAGGGGGGAAAAACACACAGCCTTGGAGCTTGGGCATTTGGTCTCCAAGGTTGTGAGCATTCTGAGTTATGATCTCTTCCAGAAAGTCTGCTATTAATTTGAATGCTGACAGCAGTCTCCACTGCCCCTGGGACACACAAAAGCCTGTTTGCTAATTAACACACCACTCAACTCCCATTCCTGTGGTCTGGTGAGTCATCAGGCAGAGCCATCTCAGGCTGCGGGTAGCCTAAGGCACCGGGTCCCACCTGAAGTTACAGCTGGGCAAAGCCAACCAGGACCCTCAAGTTCTCTCCCCTTGAAGGGTCCCAAGAACCTGGCACACAACTACCAACCCAGGGCCCTCTGGGCCCAGCAACTGTCAAGACCATTTCATTCACGAGACTGAGTCCTCACTGAGACTGAGCCTGGTAAGTCATGATGGCATTCCTGCACTTCAAGAAGAATCTCTGTCTACATTTAACACATCTGAAATCCAACTGTATCTAGCATCGGATGGCACATGGTCGGCTTTGTCTTCTATGACAAGCTAAGACATTGATGGTGAATCTCAAAAGTAAAAAATAAGGTACGTGTTTCCCCATTTTGTGAATGGGGGAACAAGTTAAAAACACACACACTAACTTATTTCGGTCCACGTATCTGGAGCATGGTGGGACAGAGGGGTGAATGTGTCATGGTAAAGTTACTCTGATGGCTACAACTCAAATTTAGACCTCAAAGAACTCAAAATGGACAGCCCACCACTTACAATGCAATAGCACACAATATTTTATATGTGGGGGACACTGTCCTACATTAGGCATCTTTCTAATGGTCCCCAACACAGCCTGCCTGATTTTTTCTCTCATCCTATACTTTGAATACTATGTAGTCAATGACCTCTGAGCATGAAAAGGGACACGACTTTCGCCAACCACTCCCACACTATTCAATACAGTAGAACATCCATAATTGACCTCTTCCCCACACTGACCACCTCCCTATACTGACCTAAGTCTTGTAGACAGGACGGCACCACATGGATGTGTCAGCCCAGCAGGCCTAGCTCCTTATGCTGACCACCTGTGCATGTTGACCAATCGGTTATAGCCTCTTAGGTGGGTAGGGTACAGAGGTCCTACTGTATGTATGCAAAGATGTCTCCAGTGAAATGTGCCAAGGGTCCTCCTTAGCCTCAAGTGGTTGAAGTTCTGTTTTGAGGAGATTCTGGTGTCTTTATGGGGGTTCTTTGAACATGGTTTTAGGGATGTGTCAAAACCTATAGGTGGAAACCAGCACCATCACAGGCAGTCTAGAGCACTATGACATCACAGCAAGGACCCACTCACAGCCTGGGATAGCCAGACCCAAACCCACTCCCGCCATGCGGAAAAACCTGAGCTTAGGACGACATCTATAAAACCATCTTTAGAACTCAAAAGAATCATGCAATGCAGATTTTGAAAACTCACTAAAGGCTTTAAATTTGTTAATTTTTGTTGGTGTATTTGCTCAGATGTCCTTTCTTCTATGCAGAGTCTGCCCAAGCTTCCCTTAAGGGGGCAAATGAATTCCTCGCTCTGAACCTTCATTGTTGGAGGCACTGCCTGTACCCCTAACCGCAGGGGCCTGCCCCTCTGCTCCTCTGCTCTCCCGCAGTTCACACTCCGGGCAGGGGGCAGGAAGCAAAGTAAATACACTCCCGACTCCCAGACCAGACTCCAGGGGCACCAGCCAGTTGGGTCTTTCTCAAGGACACACGCTCCTGCAGAGCAAACTCACAGAGCCTGCTCGTGACCCTGGAGTTATCTCCTCTCCTTTCACAAACAAACAGTAAATCCCCAGTTAAGAATCGCTGTGAGACAAGGTGTTCTGGGCAGGAAGCAAAGGACCAATGCCCCCCACCCCCATCCAGTTTTACATTATTTCAGTCATTAAAAGCGCCAACCCACTGAAAGCTCAAGAGGCCTGGCTCCACAACTGAGGCACACACAGGGGAGCCTATGGTACAGACTTTGGCCTCTATCCCGAGACAGAAGCCCCAGAAGGACTTTGGGAAGAAGGTGATGAGACCTGGCTTACAGCCTAGATCACCGGGCTGTGCTAATAACACAGCAATGACCCAGCAGAGCCAGCAGGGCCTCGGACCGGGAGATGGACAGTGGCACGTTCACAGCTCATGGCTGGATCTGCTGAGGGGTTGGGCACTTACTAAAATGGGGCTGATGGATTCACGCTGGAACTTGATCATTTGTGGAGGAGACACAAATCTCAGTCCCTCTGTCCTCCAAAGGTGAGCATCTATAAATAAAATAACAAACTCTGGCTCTATTTTCTTTGACTCAAGTTAATTCTGAGTCTCCTCAATAGCAATGTTTGGGCTTCCATTAAAGACAGGGAGTTTTGCTCAATTTTTCTATATACACACAAAATAAAGACAATTATTAAAAATACAAAAGGTCGGGCAGTGCCTATGGCTCAAAGGAGTAGGGCACCATCCCCATATACCAGAGGTGGCAGGTTCAAATCCAGCCCCGGCCAAAAAAAACATACAAAAGGTCAATGAGGCAGTTCCATCCCTGTACTCAGCAGAAACCTCTGAGGCAGGAAAGCAGCGTCTGGTCACCTGATATATGTGTGTGTCAGGCAGGCGTCTTTGGAAGAGAAGTATGAGCTACTAACAGGATATCATGCATTTATAATAATTTTGCTCACTCATGAGCTCATCACCACAACCAAGGCACTAAACATGTCCCTCAGTTCCAAAATGTCCCTCTGTTCTTCCGTGTTGTTTTATTTTGTGGTAAGAACAGTTCGCTTGAGATCTATCCTCGTAACACATTTTTTTAGAGAATATTTTATTTATTTATTTATTGAGACAGAATCTCACGAAGTCACCCTGGATAGAGTACCGTAGCGTCAGCTCACAGCAACCTCCAACTCTTGGGCTTAAGCGATTCTCTTGTCTCAGCCTCCGGTGTAGCTGGGACTACAGGCGCCCGCCACACGCCAGGCTATTTTTTGGCTGCAGTTGTCATTGTTGCTTAGCTGGCCTGGTCTGGGTTCGGTGTATGTGGCTGGTGCCGTAACCACTGTGCTACGGGTGCCAAGTCTTGTAACACATTTTAAACTGCACAATGCTGTACTATTACACTACACAGGTAGTGTGTTAGTAGCCTCTCTCCAGACTTTTTCATCCTGCATAACTGGGCCTTTATTCCCCTTGAACAGCAGCTCCTGAGTCCCTGGTAACCACCTTTCTGTCCTCTGCCTTTAGGAGACTGACCCGCTGAGATAATTCACACCGTGTGTAGGCTCTGCCCTTCTTTATTTACATTGGTCAGCTTGAGCCAGTGGTTCTCAGCTGGTACCTCTCAGAATCATACAGGGTTCCATTACCACCCACACACAAAAATACAGATGCCTCGAACCCCTGAATTACAATACAGCCTCCCAGAAGAAGACCGGGATGCGTGCGTTTTTGAAATCTCCCCCCAGGCAGCTGCTATGGGGGACACTGAATAAGAGTCACTGAATTCAAACTGACGGGCTCTGACCTCTAGCTGCTCGGCCACAATCCCATTTGGCTGGGGCCCCAGCTAGGAGGTCAAAAGGCTGAGTGGCCAGAATTGGCATAATCAGGCCTATCCCCAGCAGGGCCTGTCAGGCTACGGGGTAAAGGCTGGTGTTCAAAAGGACAAAGCAACTGTCTCCAGAGCCGGGTGTGTCCCAGAGGCAGAAGCTGGGTGCCCTGTGGCCAGCACAGGCACCTTAGAAGACCGACGGGTTAAGTTAGGAGGGCTCTGAGGAAGCAGATGGAGGGAGTGTGTGGTAGGGAGGGGGTCAGCATTAAGAACCCTTCACCCCAGGGCAACTCAACTGAGCATCTCAGGAAGACCAGGTGCCGGGCGGGGCGCCACGTATGCAGCCTGCAGCCTCCCGTCAACACACACCCTGGTCTTCAAAGGCATTCCTCTGGGTTTCAGAAACTTAATTAGAATTGATAAAGGCAGACAAGCATGTGGATGACAGATGAATGACAGATGAGAGCAGCGGACCCGTGAGCTACACAGGCAGCAAGGTGATGAATGCACATTTTTTTTGTGGCTATGTTATCTTTTTCTGCTGTTACAGTAAGCAAGCAAGAGGAAAGCAAATGTCAAGCAAATCACAAGGATGAGAGCACGTGTTCACTCCTAAGTGGAAGCGGGCCGTCACCAGGGCTCCATCCTCACCCTCTGCACGCTGAGGAGGAAGAGGAAGGGCGGGGGTTGGTCCTGCTGCCTCATTGGACCGACTTGTGCAGCGCAAACCTGTGTTGGAGAGTCAACTGTATACAGAGAATCCAGGTTTTATCCGAATGTGGGCAATCTCACCTGCCAATGTGCAAATGCATTGGCGCACCACTTGGCGGCCCATTTCTGCACATACTCTTGCCAGGGAGAATGTTTGGAGACTAATTTGGTGTGTGTCTGTTTCTCCTCTAAATGAAGCAGCTTCGGATGAGAAAGTGCCAGGGTCCAAGCTGGGCCACCTCTCAGCAACTACAGGCTTTGGGCAAGGTCTCTAATTCCACTTTAGTCTTGAAAAGGTCGCAAACGTCATCCAAATATCTGTAGGAGTCTCAGTGTTTTTCTATTACTCTGGGTATGTTAATGACTTATAATTTGGGGGGGTCAAATTTGTTCCAAAAATGTTCCTAGCATACTGATTTCCTTTGGATTGTGGTGGTTTTTAATGACCTTGAATTTGAACATTGAGATTGTGGTATCTCTAATGATTCCTTGGTATTTGTTTTCATTGCTTTTAAGCTTGGTCTTTTCTCATCTAAAAACTGTTTGCCAGGGTCCCTCTCCTTTTTAAGGGTCTGGTTGTTTCTGAAACACATAGGTCAATGCGTGTGGTAGATGCTATGATTTAATTAGTTTCCCCCTGCCCCCCAAAAAGTAGCTAACCAAGTCTCCCAGTACTATTTATTAAATAGCCCTTAGCAAAAGCACTCTCAAGATGCTGACTAAAAAGTGGGGGACCAGGCTGAGCACAGAATGAGCTAAGACCCAGCTGGGCTGGGGGGGGGTGGGGTGGTCTCCTGGCCTGTGGATCCAGACCCAGACAAGAGTGTTGGCCACACTTCGTCTTCCATGGAGGCCTTTTCAGGGCAACAGGCTTTCAGAAGCAAGTACTCAGTTGCTGCCTCAGCCCCCTCTTGCCGCCCACCCATTGGCCACCAGAGGGGCTTACAGCAGAAGGCACATGACACCACGCTGCTGTTGCCTCTTGGGAGCCGGTAGAGTTCTCAGTGGGAGGAGCTACAGCCAAGATGAGTTCCCCATATCACCTCTGCATTTCCAAAATCTGGGCAGGGCTCCCGCCTTCTCCCAGAGATTCTGGCCATCCGACCACCAACTGAGCTCATGCTGGGGCATGGAAGGACAGAGATCAGGGTGACCTGCCTGCCAGCCTGATCTACTGCCAACTGCAGAGACACCCGAGGTACATACTGTCACGGTGACAGCCACAGACCTCAGAGTCACAGACACCCAGGACTGAATCTCTGTGCTTTACCTGACAGGTGGCCTTGGGTGATTACACACCTTCGGGGCGCCTCCAATTCCCCATCTGTGAGTCGGGCCATCTGTCCTTGGGCACTTAACTAGCACCAAGGCCTTAGTGCCACAGCCATCAGTATGTGGGATCAGTATCTACTACCAGGGAATGGCTTGTGTATTTTCAGGGCAGCAAGAGCCACAAGGCGTCTGGACTCAGATTTAGGATCTTGATATTTCCTTCTGGCACACTCTTCCCCGGACCCTCATCCTCTGACACAATCCTCCCGAGTCACTGACTCTTCCACATTGAGTCCAGGACTACAGACCTGGCTCGGAGTCTCCTGGATCAATCTCAGAGCTTGCCCAAAATTCAATGGAACCCCTGTAAGTTCCCGCAGCCCAGCAGGCCCAGTACTTTAAAATAGCATGACGTCTTACAGACAAGTCTAATCTGGGAGTGACCAGGTGTGCTCCACCCCTGCAGCCAGCACAGTCAACCACAGCTCAGAGCACGGCCGTCAGCCCTGGAAGTCATCTCCAAATGGAGATGCCAGGTTGCTGACACCAGGTCTTCACAGCTTGGGCTGCAAAAAGTGAACACTAATTAGGGTGTCAAGACTATTTCTGGAATGTAGCTATAGGGATTCCAGGGAAAAAAAGTATCAGACCACACAGGGATGGTGCAGGTCTCTGTGGACCAAGTCCTAAGTCCCTGCTCTGGGCTCCCCCAGCACCATGTCCCCAGCCTCACCCGCCCAGTCTGTGGCCATGAAGACACTGAGGCTCACAAGTGAACTAATGGCCCGACTTTGCCCATCACCGAGTGGGATGTAGCCACAGCGGCTCAATCTCGTTGTCCCACCACCCGCCCCATCCTGGAAGAGGATGGAAGGGGAGGGGTGGGGGCTGTGACAGCACCAGGGTGACGTGAGAACTGCCACTAGGAAGCCTAGAGAGGGCGCGGACAGCCATGGTTTTCTGCACCAGCGGCCTTGGCAGATCCACAGAGCAGGGCGGGCGTATCAGTCCCATAGCACGGGCAATGCAAAGCATGAGAACCCTGATACAAACCATGGGCTCTCGGCCCCGATGCTGTGCCATCGCAGGGCTGCCAACCGTGACACAGGCATGTACCCAAGAGAGCCCTGAGCAGCACCAGACCAGGTAGCCACCAGCTGGTGGGTGTATGGGAGCTCCCATCTGTGTCCTGCTCCGTCCTGTCAACCCCAAAGCATGCTAGAGAACCACGTTGCTTGATTAAACAAAATCAGCTCTTTCTGGCCTGAATGCAGCTCTGTGCTTGAAGGTCCTGTTTGGAGGATGACGTGGTGGCAGGTGTCACTCACCAGGGCACTGACGGTAAATTAAAGATTCATCCCCCCTGAAAGAAAGGGTCAGAGGAGCACTTGACCAGTGCATTTCAACCAGGTATTTTATTGGTCTGGCAACTGCAAAATATACAGATTTCTGAAAGGCATCGCCTGTTTGAAAGCTGGCGTGGCCTCATCCCTGGTCACAGAGCACAGAGGAGTCGCGAGTCACACGGAGAAGGCACCCAAACCCATTACGACTGCACCCCAGCTAGACAGATCTCTACAGTTAGGCTCCCTTATACATATTAAATAAATAAATAGCACATCTGCTACCAAAATAATACAAAAATAAATTTCAAGTATTACAAACGAAAACATCATTGGTGTGGTTCCAACAGTTTTTCTTCTCCCTCAGAATAAAGAGCTTCGCCCAGGGCCTCAGGACAGAGTAAGGAGGGGGAACCCACTCAAAAACAAATATGCAAAGTTAGAAATATTGGTCCCAGTTTGTTTGTTTTGAGGGGGCTCGGTGGGGGGGGGCCTGTAGGAGCATAAGTCCCATGACCGTCGGTCACGCTCACCTTCAACCCGAGGCCACCGGACAGGCTTGCACCGGAAGCAGCACAGATCCCGACCAGTCTGTCTCTCCCACCCAGGCCCCTCCCAGATTCAAGTCCTATGTCAGGCAAAGCCTTCTCCATTCACATTCTGGTTTCAGATAGAGGAGACTCGCTTTCGTCAAGGCCTGTGTGGACGTTCAAAGAGCAGGGCCAGAAAGAGGGCCACGAGGAGCCGCCCTCGGACACAAAGCTGTTGGCCCCTAACATCAGAAAACATGACCAAGCCACACACAGTCTGACGAGACTAAGGACACGGGGAGGGGAAGGGGCCCGAGTCGGGAGCTGTTGGGGATGGAGGTCCAGGCATCCTCGCAGGCAGGGAGGGTGAGAATGTGTTTGCACAGTGTCTGAAGCACAGCCTCATCCCTACTAATCCCAACCAGGGAAACGAGTCTTTCTGAAGCTCCCCTACCCAGCCCAGGACCTGTCCCCCTGAGCTGGGAGGAGAACCTCAGGGTCTCCAGCAGAAGGCAGGAAAGGAAAGTGACCTTTGGCACCAGCTTTGAGACACCCTGAAAAGGGTCATTTGGACAAACTCTATTGTGAGTTTCTAAACTGTTTCCTCTGGGCATGAGACACCCCCTCCTGCCCCAGAATTGCAAGGAACAAGGAGAACAGGCAGAAACCACTGGTATCCCACAAGCTCTGGTTTCAGCCCCCATGAAAATGTCACAGACGCTGTGAAGGCAAGGCCAGGCCAATGCACCACTCCTCCAGCTTCCCCCGGGGCACCTGGCACAGAACCGGGCCCACGGCAGACACACCACCGAGTGTGCGGACAGCCTCGTGGAGGAAGTGCCCTGGAATGAGGCCTCCCCTGGGAGACTGTCCCCACCTGGGAACCTGGGCAATGATGCCAGTCCTAAGGGAAGGAGACCAGGTGTTCTCCTCCCTGTCATCGGCTGCGCCAGTCTCTTAAGGATCCACATGCTCCAAACTGCCCCATCGTGGCCATGCTCCACACCCTCATTTGGAGGCTCCAAGCCCCGAGTGTGCAGACCCCAGCATCTAAGTTCCAGAAGAGAAGGTGTGACTGTCAGGTCACACTTCTGCCATGACAAAGTGCAAACACCAGCAGCTCCCAAGGGCGACTCTCTCAGTACCTCCAAGTCCAAGGAGAAGGAGAGAGGCACTGGGTCCTGTATTTCAGCAAAGTATTTCCTCTGCTGGCAAGGCCACCCTGTCCCCGAAACATCTTCAGAAGCAGAATGCAGGCCCAGGCAGGTGTGTGGATGTGCCAAGGGCATCTCTGCTCACCTTGGGGACTCCTTGGAGAAGAGGCCCCAAACCTGCACCTGTCCAGGCCTGCTCCCCGCGAGGCATCTTCCCATCCTCAGCTGCCGGGATCTGGCATCCTTTAATTTTAGGATTTGCTGTAGGTGTCATCTCACCAGCTCCAACTATACCAGGCCAAAATCCAAAAACAAAGAACGCCGCAGCCCCGGGGCCCTCGTCAGGGCCCCCATTCCTTCCCTCTACTGCATCTGAAGGGTCTGCAAGGCCAGACAGCCCTGGAAGACGAGCGAGCAAAGGGCGAGGGGCCAGCAGCTCAGGGCGGGGAGCCGGAGCCTGCGTGGCTCTCTGGGGTCTGGCCTGCCCCACGCCATGCACGGGTCTCTCCAGCCAGACCCCTACACCGCTCCTGCACCCCAGCCCGCTCCAGAAGTCCTTGGGATCATTTTGGCCTCGGGTAGATGGAAGGGCACAAGCTAAGCTGCAGAAATGGAAACGGAATGGAACCACCCGCCACGTCCGTTCAGTGTTTCCTGGAGGGGTCGGCACTGCTCCGCGAGCCCTTCATGTTCTGTTTCCAGGAGAGAAGAGGGGAAGTGGGTGTTAGGGTCTGCTGCTGGCCCGTGTCTCAGGCAGAAGACTCAAAGTCATGCAATGAGATGTCTCCCCTCCCTGCCCCCAGGACAAGTGTCATCAGCCCAGCGGGTGGACAGCAGCCAGGGGTCCCAGGACGGGATGGAAAGTAACACCAGAGTCACAGAGAGGAGGGGCTGGACAGGAGGCTGGAAGCCTGAGTGGAGGCAGGTATGTGTGTGTGGCTGGGGATCAGGCAGCTCGGTGGCCACGCCGGAGCTGCTCAGGGATAGCAGTGGGTGGCTCAGTGCCCTTAGAAGCCTCATGCATCCAGATTCCAAGAACACGGCTCGACAGGTAGAACAGATGACGCGTGGGATGGCTGGACACATGGGGAGACCCAGGCGGGAGCAGGGCAGAGGCCTGTCACTAAAGCAACATCCCAGCTCTGATCACCACGGCAGGCAGGAAGCGCCTCCCTGCAGGCCCTGGCCAGGGGTCAAACCCCCCTCAAAGCTGTACGCCAGGTGTGCAGAGGGGTCAGACACTTGTCTTTGGTCTCTGTCCCCTCCCCGAACTGGTATGGCTTTAAAAAACATTGTTAACACAGCTAGGGGCACAGGAACATGGCAAGGCAGGGGTCTTTTCAACCTCTTTAATCTACCACTCAATTAAAAAACACAACTTTTTAGAAGTATTCTGTGCCCCTGAGCATCTCTAACAAGACTGTTCCGGAAGGGGTGGGGGGAGAGCACAGAGCCCACTCCCACCCCACATGGACCCAGGGCCACAGCCACAGATGCCTCCAGGGAGCAGAAGCTGGTAGTACCACACTCTGCCCAGACAGGACAGGACTCAGAAACCCAGGTGACAGGCACCGGCTGTGAGTCGGGAGCTCCAGCTGGGGTCGAGAGTGCTGCCCTCCCAGCCACAGCTGCGGGCTCCAACCTGCCGGCCACACCGAGAGCCCAAAGCTTCCAGCACCCACAAATGACGGTGCTGCAAGACACCGAGAACCCTAAGACCAGGGCTGTCCCTGTCATTCACTTGGGAGGGACCCCACTCAGCACACACCGAGGGAGAGGGAGACGGACAGAAGACCTCACGATGATGGTGCCGCTGTCAACACCTCCCACTGAGACAATGAGCGACAGAGTGTACGATGGCCGGTCTGCACACAGACCACGATGCCAGGACTCGGGAGACGCGGGGGACGGGGACATGCACCCAGGGATTTACCTTCCAAGGTCAGTAAGGAGAGAATTTTGAGAAAATGTGACAGACACTTCGTCTTTCAAGCATAGTAGGGAAAAGGAAAACAGGTTGGAAAGGGGGGGAAAAAATAAAAACCTTTAGTAGGATTTTCCTCCCCGTGTGCATTAGAAAATTAGCAAATTAGAAATGAAGGTTATGCCATGAGTGACAGGGAGCATCTCGGTCTCGGGCAGTGGCACAGCTGCTGGGGAAACAGGGCATAGGGCTGAGTCGGGGCATCCCCTCTACCAGGGAGCCAAGATCGCAGGCGTCAAGCCCCGGAGCTTCCCCTCCCGTCTGTACTCTGGAAATCCCAAGGCTGTGGTAGAAGGAGCAGGAAAGCAGCCAGATGCAGGCCTGACCCCAGGGAGCCCCAGGGTTCCCACGTCCACCAGGCTAAGTGATACACCAGTGTCTATCTGCTCATTCATCAAAACACCTTACCAAGTTACAGCCTCCTGCTGGGCATGGTGGCTCACACCTGTATATAATCCCAGCACTCTGGGAGACCAAAGTAGGTGGATTGCCTGAGCTCACAGGTTCAAGACCAGCCGGAGCCAAAGCGAGACCTCGTTTCTAAAACTAGCTGGGAATATGGTGGGCACCTGGAGTCCCAGCTATTTGGGAGCCTGAGCAAGAGAATCACTTGAGCCCAAGAGTTTGAGGTTACTGTGAGCTATGACGCCACAGCACTCTACCGAGGGCGACAAATAAAACTCTATCTCAAAAAAAAAGTTATTGCCTCTGCTTTACAGGTGAGGACGTTCAAGTCCTGGAACGGCTCAACGTGCCCAGAGTTCTAGGGACAGGGGCCAAAAAAGGACCCAAGCAAGATGCAACTCTGGCTTAGTCTGACCTGAATCATAAATTCAGGTCACAGGACCCAGGTCAATTCTTAGAATCAGAGGTCGTGACAGAGAGGGAGGGAGGTATTTTCACTGAGCTGGAGGAGCTCAGGCCGAGCGCACTGTGATGTGAGCCCTGGAGCTAGTCAAGCTCATCACTCATAGTACAGGGACTGTCCCACACAGACCCTCCCAGTGGGAAGATTTCTTTCCTGGCAACATCAGGCCATGGGTGGGAAGGACCAGGACACGCACGGAGGCAGGCTCCAAACCCAACAGCTGGATTCACATAAACAGACCCCTACCCGGGAAGCAGCCCATGCTCTGGTTTGCGCTGCCGTGGATAAAGGGCACCAGCCCGTGGGAACATGCGCCTCACTCCTGGAAGGTGGACGTTGATGGGCCCACTACCAGGTAAGCGAACCTCAGCTATGAGCACAGCTACAAGGATGGGCTGCAGGGGGCCCAGGGGGAGTCCAGCAGTGGCCCGGAGGCTGCAGAGGCAAAGCCTCAGGACAAGAGCCCTGGCTGCCCCCAGAAGCTTGCAGGGAGGATCAGCTTTCCAAAAGGGGGACAAGCACTTGGCCTCAGCCCTCCTCTGGTGGACGGAGACTGGCTGCGGGGTGCCCAGCACACTCTCTGGGAGCTGCAGCACCCCAGCAGGGGCCTCTCACTGCACGGCACCACTACACCCTGGGCCTAGGGCAAGTCCAGACACAAGCTCACTCTCCAGCGTCTCAGGCTACCCTGATGAGCAAAAATGGAATGACAGGGCAGGTGTGACTTGAGGAGCACAAGGTGACATCTTGTAGAGCTGCCATCAAAGCTCTGGGAAAGGCAGGCCTCAGCTTCTACAAACAGGCCTTGGGACACTGAGTTATCTATGTGGTGACTGTATGAGCCAATGCCATCCCCAAGACTCTGCAGAAGGTTCAGGGCCAGGGAAGGGGAGATCAACTGGGATGGACTCAGGAGCTATATCCAGCTCCCGACACGTGACAGCCAGATCCACAGAACGGCCCTGTCCAGTGTACCCCAGCCCAACCATACTCCCTCCAGGGTCCCTTGTCCTCAGATATTTGCCTTGCAGGTCAGGCTCTGGCTAAGTTTTCCTTTCAAAGTGCAAGGAAGCTCCCAAGGAGGGGGTTTTAAGGCAAAGGTAGCAGCTGCTGGCCCTGCCCACCACCAAAATCTGAGGCTGAGGGGGACATCTGGATTTACACCGAGCCAGAGCCCGGTGGGACCAGGGAGCAGCAAGGTCAGGACATGCCCACCATCTATGGGGCCACCACGACCTCTCGGTCCTTTGCTTAAAACCTCACGAATCCCTCTTCCTTCCCCCTCCTGTAACGTCTCTCCTCCTTCCCCCGAAGACCTCAGAATTCATACAAACTGTCCCTATCCTCAGTATCTGAACTGGTGGGAGGCTCTGAAGCAGGGGGAGGCAGCAGAAACACGCAGAGAGAGATACTTACAGGCAGGCTTGCCCTAGCAAAGGCTGCGAGGGAGGAAGCGGAGAGAGAAGTCAGTGGGACGAGCCCAGCACACCCCACACCAGCCCAGCCAGCAGCCGCCACACATCCCCGAGGACCCAGCCACCCTGAGGGACTATCCTGCAAATGTCAGGGCAGCTCTGCACTGGGTGAGAGCATGGGGCCCCTGCAGCCGTGTCCTCCACAATGGAGGCCCATGCAGCTCCCGCTGTCACGCAGACACACATGCTGGTTCCCTCACATGTCACAGCTGAGGCCTCTGGACTTCCAACTGTCACCCTACACTGACACCAGAACAGAATGTCATAGAGACACCATTTCAGAGCTCCTCAGTTTTCAAAAAAAACCATCTCAAATTTGAGGCCTGAGATTACTATTTATTAAGAAGCCCCTGTCCTACTCCATCACGTGTAACACTAAGGAGTTAGGGCTGGGGGAGTGACAGACACTGGCAATTACGCACTACACTTATGCTGTGCCCAAACCAGGTCTCCCTTCCCCACCTACCCAACAGTGGCCTCGGCCTTGTCTGATTGGCCTGGTGTGGCTGGAGCTGTTCCCCCATTCCAAGGGTGAGAAAACTAAGGCCTAGAGGACCAAGGGACCAACGGAGGCCATCGGTTTCTCCCTACATCACAGTCAGACACCTCCAGGTTTAAGGACACTCCAGGCAGAGGCAGGAAGGATGGGTGGCTGGAGAGAAAGGCCCAGAGGAGGCAACTACGGAAACTGAGCTGGAGCTGATTCGCGGGCCTGCTGGGGTGGGAGTGGGGGACACCCTTGTGCACTACCTGAATTTGGAGCTTTCTACATCCCACATATTTGCCTTTAAGGAAAATACTGGTTTTCTGGAAACAAATCTCAATGCCCAGCAGCCTTCAACTTGAGGAGCTAAGGAAGCCCGTGGGAAAGGAGTTACTTTCTTTGCTTCAGAAACCACTCTCGACCTTGACTGGGACATGGATACTTCACTGTCTCTTCAGCTCTGCCTGGTTCTACCCAGTGAAACCCTGGTCCTCAAGAAGCACACACATGTCACCACCAGCAGCCAGGAGGCAGCCTGGTGACTCGGTGTCATAGGGCGCCTCCTTCTCCTATTCCCCAACACGAGTGTGTGCACGGACCCCACACACACAATGCACAGCACACATGTGACACATGTGCCGCAGGAACACCCACCCATGCACACAGCTCACACAACACGTAACACACAGGCACACCACACAGACACCCACACGTGCGCACTGGCAGACAGGTGCACAGGCAGCCCTGGCCCCAGGCCATCCCCCAGGCAGACAGGAAGGAAAGAAGGGGTCACTGACTTGTCCGGCCAGCTGCGTGGGCACCTCCGGGGGCAGGCAGCTGGGCAGGGTGGCTGAGGTGGAAGCCACTTGATCCTCAAAACTGTTTATGCGCGGCTTTTTGGTGGGCTCGGGGCTGGCTAGCGGGGTGACGCTATTGCGCCTCATGAGCGGGTTAGGTCCCTTCTTTGCATCCTAAGCAAGACAAAGACAAAAGAGAAAAGGAGACAGTCACGAGGAGGGAGAGGGGATCACGCCGACAGGCCCTCTGCTCCTGGGGTTCAGGGGGTCAACAAGATGGCTGAGTGAGTGGCCAGGACCACGGCTGCTGTGTGTGCAGTGTGACGGCCACTTGTGCTGCGTGTGCAGTGACTCCCCGTCAGCAAGAACGGGGGCGAGTCCCTCCCGTGCCCCTTCCCCAGAGGACACAGACAGGTAAACACAGCATGCGCGAGGCAGGGAGGGAGGTGGTGACAATCTTGGCAGAGTGAGATCAGACACGGGAGCCTGGCGACCTGCCTCCCACAGCTCAGAAGGGAGTCTTGAGGGTGAGGCCTGCGTCTGAAGGGTGGAGAAGAGGCCGGCACGGACCCCTGCTGCCAACTCTAAGGCCAGGTCTGCAGAGCACAGTAACAGTACCCTGGCTGAGCATCAGACACGGAGGCTGCAAAACCTTCATGGAGACCAGACGCAGGAAACCTACAGGGCACAGTCAGCCTCAGTGAGTGACAACGTGATGGGCTTCTCACTACGAGGCAGCAGGCCTGGCTGGAGCAGCGGCTCCTGGCTGGGGCTGTCCACCACAAGGAACCACAGCAGCCAGTGGTGTGCATGACAGGTGGGTCCAGGAGGCTGGGGGACACCATCCTCTTTAAGGTGAGCTACCAGCCAAGGAACAGCCAGCGGGAGCGGGACAGACATCTCCTGCTCTTAACACCAAAATCCAACGGCCAAGCTCCTTGGCAACAGGGAGCCACGTGTTGTGGGGACTCCAGAGACAGAAAGCCGTGCTCGGAGCACAGAAAGGAAGCACAGCGCTGCACCTCAAAAGCTCCAATTCAGGGGACTTAAACCCCCTTCATTACGCTTGATACACGGAAGCCCAACCTGCCAGCTGGGGTCAGACGGAAAACCCCCCAATCTGTGGTTTTCTTGGGAGGGAAACGGCTGCTGCCAGGCTTGGAAACCTCCTAGAACCCTCCCTCCACCACCCCGGCCCTGGCTGTCCAGCACCACTGCCTTCCTCGACACGGCTGTGCTCTTGTGCGCCTGTACCTAAGTGCATGCAGGTGACGCGGCGGGAGTGCCGATCCTGAACCAGTGACCTTGAAAGCGGTTTTAGCTGCCTGAAAGGAAAGGTGACAGGAAGCCTACTCAGTGTGTCTGCAGGCGGGAAACGTGTCTCCCTTTTAATACTCACTTCTCGGGCCAGGCATACACAGGGGAGGAGAGTGTGGGGAGAAAGAAAAGAAAAGCTCAGCCTGAGAAGCCACAGTAAGACATGGCCCGCCGGGCGCAAGGCGACACACAGACTGGTCTCTGCTGCCAGCCAGTCTCGGGACCTCCCAAGGGTCCCTGGCTCCGCGAGGGCTGGTGCGAGACAGAGCTGAGCAGACGCCACAGGGCCTGCACTCACCTCTGACCGCTCTCGGTGGGTGCTGACCGACTCCACGTTCAGGTAGATGGACTCCACACGGCAGCCTGGAGGGCACAGGTAGGAGGAAGGCAGCTCCTGTTAAAGGCTGCCCGCCCACAGCCCACAGCCACCAGGAGCCACCACCCAGGGGCAGGACTTGGCGGGGGCGGCTGGCTGCTCACCATAAGCGACAGGTGTCAGCTTCAGGACAGTGTGCAGGGGGCATTTCAGGTATGGCATCTCCTCTGAAAGAGAGGGGCACCACAGTGAGACAGGAGGCTTGAGTGGGGCAGGGAGAGAGGACATCCGGGCCCAGCGTGAGAGCTGCAGCCACTCAGGGACCCTCAGAAGTACAGCTTGGGCGGGTACACCAGGCCCAGCACACAGAGCATCCCACATGGCAGGTGGTCTTGAAAAAGACCGTTTCCGAAGGAGTGCAACCCAAACTCGTCCTCCCCAAATGAGTCAGAACTAAGGAAGAAAAAGCCCTTCTCAAATCTGGGTGTCCCAGGGGTTCTGAGGGACTTAGACGTAAGACTTAACATCTAATTTAATGTTTAATCACAAGCTATGATGGTGCCCAAGGAGAATGGCCGCTCTGACCCCAAGACCCTCCCTCCTCCCCATGGCCTGCAGTGGCACCTGCACTCTTGTCCAGGAAGTAGGCCAGCAGGCAGCGCAGGACGGCCTGGTGGCAGATGACCAGCACGTTCTCCTGCCGCTCCAGCTCCATGATCACGGGCTCCAGGCGCTGGACCAGGTCCTGGTAGGACTGAGCACAGGGCCGGCCGCCACATCAGCACAGGGGTCAGCTCCGGCCACAGCCCTCCGTCAGGCAGGCCGGACAGCCCACCCAAGTCAGTCTCTCAACCTATCAATCAACATGGAGTCTGCCAGGGATCACAGCCCAGACACAGAACTGTGAGAAGCCCTGGCTACAACATGGATGGGCCTTGACATCTTTATGCTGTGTGAAAAAGCCTGGACAAACGGGCCTCCAATGGCGCCTGACCCCACCCACCTACATGGAATGCCCAGAACAGGCAAATTTGCAGACTCGGGAAGCAGAGTCCTGGCTGCTGGTGTGGGGAGGGCAAGGGCCAGCAGGTCTCAGAGACTTGACCTGGACTCAGGGAAATGCCCTGAGTGGTGGTGATGGCTGCCCCGCACAGCAAATATATTAAAAACTGAACTATTTCTTTGACATGGTTAAAATGGTGAATATTACGCCACAAGGATTTGATATCAATTAAACAACAAGGCTGTATACAGCAAGGCTCTGCCACCTACATGGAGTCCCAGTGGGCAAGGTCCAGCAGGAGGGCAGAGGCCATTGCGCAGGCCTACAGGGACTGGGGGCAGGGAGGATGTACGGGTGAACCCAGGCCTGCGTCCTCCCCACACTCTGCCTGCAGCCCACGTCCTCCCCACACTCTGTCGGGCAGCCCGCATCCTCCCCACAATCAGCCTGCAGCCCGCGTCCTCCCCACACTCTGCCTGCAGCCTGCGTCCTCTCCACACTGTCGGGCAGCCCGCATCATGCTGCCATGCGTGGGAAAGGCCAGGGCACCAGCACCAAGACTCGCAGCCCCCTCAGGTGGCCATCTGCGTGGGTCACCCACGCCATCTTTTCTGTCCCATGCCATCTGTCTACATGTCCTGAGATACACACAACCCAGCTTTCCTGGGGCTGCCCCCAGAGCCAGCTGACCCGACTACAGGCCCACTCACCTCCCCCGTGGGATAGCGGTAATAGTACTTGTCCTGCTCACGCAGCGCGTACTCCTCGGGGTAGGTGTCCTTGATCTCCTCATAGGTCAGTTCCTCGCACACACCCTGTGGGGACCCCAATGGTCACTCAGGGCACACACCCAGAGGAGCTCGGCTGGCCACTGTGAGGACCCTCAGGACAGGACCTGAGAGGCCCAAGGACGAGGCCCCCCGGCTGCACCCGCCCGGACTCACAGCGTCGATCTCGTTGAGCGCCTTCCACTGCTCATAGGGCAGCTTCAGCGCCTCCGCTGTCTGGATGGTGCTCTTCAGCTGGCTGGTCCACACCCGCAGGCCCTTCAGGTTCTGCTCCTCCACGAACTTGCTCAGGGCACTGGCAAACTGTCGGCACAAGGACAGGGCCTGACCCGGGGTCCCACAGGGGAGGACAGGGCCTGACCCGGGGTCCCACAGGGAGGAGAGGGCCTGACCCGGGGTCCCAGGGAAGGAGAGGGCCTGACCCGGGGTCCCACAGGGGAGGAGAGGGCCTGACCCGGGGTCCCACAGCGGAGGAGAGGGCCTGACCCGGGGTCCCACAGTGGAGGAGAGGGCCTGACCCGGGGTCCCACAGCGGAGGAGAGGGCCTGACCCGGGGTCCACATGGGATTGTGCTCTGCCCTGGTGAGACAGTGTACCCAACAGCCACCCAGGTGGCCAGCCCCCAGGACATGCTCCCCGAGTGCTTCCGAGCTCACACTCACTCAGGAACATGCACACACACACACACGGGCACCCTGAGGCGGCAGTGAGCACGTCCCCCACCTTCTTGCCCCTGCTGGACAGGCCCGAGTCGCCGCCGATGCGGCCCTGCAGGTTGTGCTCGCTCTCGCCGTGCCGGCACAGGTAGATGGCGCGCGGCTGCACGTGGATGTTCATCAGGTAGTACACGATGCGGCTTTGCATGTGGTCCTGCACCCTGTTCACCAGGAACCGCCGGCCCACGTCGATCACCTTGATCAGGGACAAGTCCCTGGGAGAGGCCCGAGCACCAGCGTCAGGCCCGCCCCGGCCACGCCGGTCCCTGGGAAACAAGAACCCGGGGCCGGGCACGCAAGCACCCCACGGGGCTAGCCGCATCTCTCGAGAGTCAGAGTGTGAGCTCAGGGGCTCCCTCAGCCCGTCTGCCTCGGGGCCAGCTGGCCTCCCCCAAGAGAAATAAAAGGAGAAGGGAGGGATAGGGGGTGGGAGCAAGATGGGGCTCAACTCTGGGTCTGCTTCCTGTCCTTCCACATAGGGGCTGAAACACTCCCACTGAATGGGGCTTGTCACGGAGGAATTTGTTTAAAGAACATTTTCAAAGAGAGTTTATAAAGACTTCCAGGAGCAAATGCTTTGTGGGAACATCAAGAAAACATGAAAAACTCTGACAGGTCACCCGGAGAGGGTCAGCCCCTGGGAATTACCTGTCCCACTTGTCGGGGTCGAGGGGCTGGTAGCTGGCCTCGTAGCAGCCGATCCTCCTCATGAAGTCCTCCATGGCTTCTGCCGAGTTGCAGTCTTTGTAATCCGGGCTGGAGATTTTAACTTCCTGTAAAGCCACAAAGAGGCAGCTGATGAGTCACGCTGGAAGGCTTTCTGCTTAGATTAAGCAGGATTTGGGGCTTCAAAAGGGAAAAGCACGAGGACTCAGAATGAAGATTATCCTACCCAGCATGTAAGAGAAAAAGAGAAAGCACCCAGGGGAGGGGCCATGGATGGACAGTCCATGGGGAGGATGCCCCAGGGAGACAGAAGACCAACAGCCAGAAGGGCAGAGACAGGACACCACAAAAACTCCTCTGGATGGACCAGGGAGTTGGGATCAGGCCAGCACCCAAGTCACCCCCAAAGAGCCTGACCCCCCCCCCCCACTCAGTTGAGTTGCTCAGGAGCACAGGCAGCCAGAGGAGGCTGTGGGTTAGCTACAGGTGCACTTGCTGACAATTTCCCCATCTCTCGAGGAGCCACCCCAGATGCCCAGCCGGGTCTGCTGTCACCTGCTCTAGCCAGAGCCCTGCCCTCTCCTCTTCAGGGCTTGCTCTCCTAGCTGGAGCCCAGGCAGAAACCACACTGGGGTCTGCCAACGCCTACTGCTGAACAGTTCTGAGGAGCCCAGCAGATTTTAGGGAAATTCAGCATGTTTTAATGCCTGTGGCTCTTTTTCTCATGGGCAACCGCCACCTGCCAAAGATCTGAGTTGGTGGGAGTCGGTGTGCCACGAGCACACAGTGTCAGGTGGAGAAGATGAGAACGTTCTGCATGCGGTGGTGAAGTCTGCCCAGCCACGGCAGTGGGACTGAACTCGTACTGAACTGCACTTCTACAAATGGTTAAGATGGCAAATTATGCTATGTACATCTATGGCACTGAAAGAACGTATCTGCTGATGGGACCACGGAAAGTCACGTGAGGACACCTCAAAAGAACTAAAAGTAAACCTACCACTTGATCTAGAAATCCACTACTGGGGATTTACCCAAAGGAGAAAAAGACATTTGCACTTAAATTTTTATAGCAGCACAACTCATAATCACCCAAGTGCCCGTCAATACATGAGTGGGTTAATAAAATGTGTATATGTGTACCATGGAGCTCTACTCAGCCATTTAAAAAATGAACTAATTAATACCTCTTGTATTAACCTGGAGAGAACTGGAGACCGCTCTTGTAAGGGAAGTATCACAAGAAAGGAAAAACCAGCACCACAAGTGCTCACTATTACATTGGAACTAATCAATCAACACTTACATACACATACGGGAGATAACATTCATCGGAAATCAAGTGGGTGGAAGGGTAAATCACCTGACAGGTATGAATGCACACTAGGTGAGTAAGGGGCACGCTGGTAACTTTCACTCAACCTGTACAAAAGCAATTTATGTAACCAAACTATCTAATATCCCTGTAATATTCTGAAGTAATACATTGATTAATTAATTAATTAAAACAAAGTATATAAGGTCACAAATTGCAGGGCCCAACTGCAAACATGCTTTGAGGTTTAATCAGAGAAAGAGATTTCTGGATATGAGGGGCTGGGGCATTTAAATGACTGTCTGTGTCAATGGACTCCCAGACAAATGAAAAGCTCCTCACTAAGCACATTGGTGACTACTCACTGGGGAACAAGCACAGCCACGCCAGAGAAATACGGCAAAACCTTTTGTTCAGATGATGGCAATTTCTGTTTCCCCACACCCTGAGCTTCATTCTCTGGACCCACTGAACAAATCTGAACTGATTTTTCACAGTTTAAACAGCCCTTCCTGAAATGTGGATGCACTTCTCAGAAATACTTGTAAATGTTTCCACTGCTTTGGAGAAAATACAGCCATGCTCAGCGTGCCCTTTAAAAGTGCACTTGTGCAAACCACGCCACAACATTGGCTACACAGGTGTTCAGAACCACTTTTCTGTAGAGATGTATCTTATTCTGCTAGGATTAATCTCCAGAGAAAATGATCTCCAACGTGAGACGGTGACCTGTGTTAAGTCTCCTTAACGATGTTCCTCTTTAATGACATGTTGCTATCCGCTGATAACATTTCAGAATTAATCAAATTTCACTGCTAAGTCCCCTCAATGTATCCGGGCAAGTTCCTAAGACCACCATGGACAGCAGGAGGAGAGACTCATGCCCCTCCTCCTTCCCAAACTCGGGAACCTTGCAGCCAACCAAGTCCTGTAGCCACTTGTGCATCCTCACCTAGCAGGGCTGCAACAGCAAGAGATCAGCCTGCTGTCTCCTCTGGAGGGTGGGCTACCCGTGTTGAGGCAGTCCCCTCGGCACCTGGCTGCCATGTCCTGTCTTGTCACTTATGCTTCAACTGAGCCTGAGCACTGTCTCTGAAGATGCGGGTCCATCACAGGACAGGCATCCAAGCTGGACACCACTGTGCACTTCTGACCTCAGGACACAACCGACAGCAGCTCGCTCTGATGGTTTAGTTCCTTCTCTGAGCCCAACCCGGCCACCGCTTCCCCAGACCACAGGTGTCCTCAGGGCCTCAGCTGCCCGAGGGGAGTGGGGCTCCAGGTGGTCTTACCATGATGTTGGAGGCTACAACTGTGGGGTCATCACACACAGACTCAATGAAAAAGGCCTGAAAGAGGAAGGCAGGAACATAAGAAAAGAATAAACACCGCCGAGGGCCCACTGTGCCACCAATGTGCCAAGTGCTGTCCTCACCACGTGTGGGGGCAAGGGGCTTCAAAGACTCACCTCCTCACTGTTGCACCTTCCCCTCCCAAGAGCCCCCCAGCCCCCAAGTCCTGGTGCAAAGCCCTATTTTAGGCACTAAAATAGGGCAGGGAGGTGGAGGACCAAGAAGGAATCAGGGGACCAGCTGTCCAGAGATTCTGTCCTCCCCCTTCCCAGGCTCTCTGCGGCAAGACAAGATGCGTGGCTCACCTTGAAGTCATTTTCTTTGGCAAAATGAAGGATCATGTGTCTCCTCTCTCGAGTAGTATTGGTGGCATCAAAAACCTGATGGGAAGAGGGGAGAGTCAGGAAGAAGAAACTAAGTCTGAAGTTAACGACATTTACCAAAACCAGCAACAAAGCCAGGCCTGTCACTTCCAGGAATGAGCCCCCAGATGTACTTCCAGGGCAGGGGGTGCCCAACCACGGGCCCCTCCAGGGGCATACCCGCTGCCCACTGCACTCAGGGCCAGTCCCAAGAGCAACCAGACAGTATGGTGCACCATGGGGCACACAGAAGGGCCTGCCCGCCCCGGAGGGAGCAGCTGCCCACAGAGAGGATAGGTCCTGAGTCCACCCCGCTACCACCTTCCCAAGTCATGGGCAGCTCTGGCTTCTGCTTCCCTCCAACCTCAGGGCCAGAAGCATGTGTCCTTGTCCCAGCAACCCTCAATGGCTCTTGGCACTGCCCAGGCCAGTGACGGAGGACACCCCCCCACTCTGGGACCAGGTGCATCCCTCAGACTCACTGCAATCTGTCCACCTTCCTTCGCCAGGTAACTCTTGACATCTCTCAAGGCGGCTAAGGCACACTGCCTGCAGCACACAAGAAAGACAGGCTGCAAGTCAGCCCAGACCCAGGCAACCCCCTCACCTGCCCCGACAGAGTGGCTAGCCCTTCTGTGTCCAAAGCCTTCCATGCTGGACTGAGGTGGCCAGACCGTCCTCGGGCCCAGGGGCTTCCCAAATAAGGACCAGTGTGGGTGGCTATAGGCACCCTGGGAGGTGATGCTGGTGTGTGGGGAACTGTGCCCTCAAGGAGCGCAGAGACACCCAGAGTCTCACTGAGCTGGCTCAGGGCAGGTGCTGGCAACAGCAGCTCTACCAACCACCCAGGTGACGAGAATGTGCAGCCAGCTCCAAACGCCTGGAGGGTTTCACCACCTCGTGTTAACAAGGAGTCCCTTTCAAATGTGAGCAGATGCTTCTGATGAAAAGGACAGCATCACTCTCAATGACAGGTGACAACTGTCAATCTATCTGCCACTGACTAAGCTGGACCATCGGGGAACAGGACAGAGCAGCGTGTCTCAGAGAGGCCAGGGGCCGTCCCTGTGCCAGCCAGCTCTCATGGCCACACCACAGGCCAGCTCTGTCTTACTCTTACGGAACTGGCCTCTGAGCCACGTCCCCGAGCCCCCTGCAGCGCAGCGGCCTTACCTGCGCACTTTCATGGCCTCCTCGTTGTCGGGCCGGAAGAAGTTGTAGGAGCTGTACTGCCTCACGGCCTCCCGGCGATACTCGCCCACATTGAACACTGGGGGCAGGGCACACCGGAGCACCGGCTCAGCCAGGGGAAAGGCCACCGGCTCCCAACACCGACTCGAGTCAGATGAGGGAGGACCTGGGGGGCAGCTCGTCCCAGGCTGGGCCACACTACCCAGACCTGTCCTCAACCCCAGTCTCAGAGCATCCCAGACCAGAAACCAAGACTCTGGGAACAGGGGCAGCCTGGGTCTCGTGAAAATGGCACAACCATTTCCAGCCACAGATGAGAAAGTGAGTGGGGTCCCAGGCCCTCTGCCAGGACTCAGTCAGCTGTCCTCCAGCAGGCACAGAGTCCCCAGCACTGCTCTGGGCACGTGGGCAACAGCAAGAATACAATCTAGTCCCTGTGGTCGAGACAAGCCCCACTTGGTAGGGAAGACAGGCAGAGATGCACGTGCCGGTCACCTGTCAGTGCAGGGATGTCACACCTGAGAACCGCGGAAATATAAAGGGAAGACTCCCCATCTGAGGTGGCCAAAGAAAGCTTCAGAAGGAGGTGACATCCAAGTTGGGCAAGATTTAGGGAAGGGAGTGGGAAACAGGAGGGTGGCCAGTGGGGAGTAAAACAACCCAAAAGGCCAGGCACAGACAGAATGTGGGAGGGACCTGGTCGGATGGGACATGGGCTTGGACCCACCCAGGAGCCGTCCTGAAGTGAGATCCAGGAACGCAGCACTGGGGGGCGGCAGTGCCTGGAGTGGGGCTGCCTCGGGTTCAGGGCCGGCCTCACCTTTTGTGGGGACGCCGATCCAGTTGAGGTAGCGAGTCAGCTTCTTGGAGATGTAGGTCTTGCCCCGGGCAGGGAGTCCCACCATGACGATCACCGTGGGGGAGTTGGTCAGCTTCGGCCCACAGGCTGGGAAGAGCAACGAAGAAGGGCGTCACCCACCAAGTGGCCAAGTCCAGGGACAGAGTCCCAGTCCAGCAACAAACCCAGAAGGATTTCACCAAAGTTTGTATTTCATTCCTCACCCAAAGCCCCTGACACTTTATCCCCCAATGGAAGCATAGCCCCTAGGACCAGAGCCTTCTACTCACACCTTACCCCCAATGTCACTATCAAATTAAATTTGCCAAAGAGTCCCAGCCCCAAATTCCTAGCCTGATACCAGGGCCCCAAACCAGCAGGGAGCCTGGCTGCTGATGCCGCAGTAGAAGACGCTCACTCTGAGGGGGTATGGGGGGGATTTAGCATAGGAGGGTGAGGTCAACACAGGGTAGGGGGCAGTTTAGCACAGGGTGGTAAGACTAGCACAGGTGGCTGAAGTTAACATGAGGGGGGGATTTAACACGGGGGTGAGGTTAACGCAGGGGGGGATTTAGCATAGGGGAGGTGAGGTCAACACGGTGGGGGAAAGTTTAGCACAGGGGGATCAGGGTAACATGGGGTTAGCACAGGTGGGATGATGTGAACATGGGTGGGGGCTGGGGGGAGGGTGGTTAGCATGTGGGATGAGGTTAACATGGGATGGGGTGAAGTTAACAAGGGGGGTCAGCAGAGAGGGGTGAGGTTAACATGCTTAGCACAGGGGAGTGAGGCTAACACATGGAAGGATAGCAGAGGGGCACCAGGTTAACATGGGTGAGGGGGCTAGCACAGGGGGTGAGGTCCAAATACAACACACAGGCCTAGGGGCGCCGGCTGGGACTTGGTGGGGTGCCCCCTGGACCAAGAAACAATTTCTGAACCCCCACACAGGAGGTGTGGATGGCCTCCCTAAAAGTGTATATGTATATATGCGTGAGTGTGTTTAAAGGCCATTTTACAAAGTAAGAGTTTATCAAATAAAAGCAGCTCAGGGACCCAGAATGCTACCCCCACACACACAACCAGGAAACCCAGAGATGCTCTCTCCCGCAGGCTCCCTCCTGGCCTCCACCACTAAAGAACTGTCCCCCACCCCTCAGAATCTCAGCAAGACAAAATGCCAGTGAGGGGGTTCGTCAGAAAGCAGCCAAAGCAGCCCGTTCCAACACTGAAGGCCCAGCCCAGCACTTCCTCAGCTGCCGCTTGGCCTCTGACACTCCCAGGCAACTCTGAAGTCCTAGTGACAAGACCTCATGAGCAAAGGCCACCTGCTAGCTCCTGCCAGGCAGCCAGCTGCCCTAGCCACTGGCAGGCACAGTCACTGGGGAAGGTCTAAAGCCCAACCACAGGGCTGGACAGAAGCTACCCTCAGACAGAGACTCTGATGCACGGTAAGTCCGGGGGTGGGGGCAGGAGAGAGCCATTCCCCCACAGAGAGGCCCCTCCTTAGGCCGGACAGCCCAGCAGGACCTCAAACTGAGGTCAGTGTCCAAACACCACCAAGCAATCCACATCTACTTCCCAGACCTGGAGCCTGGGGCTGGTGGAAGCAGGTGTGACACACAGGGCCCTTGTGTCTCTGTTAACATTAGCGGACCACTGTGACCTCAGCAGGCAGAGTGAGGAAGAGGGGCGGGGGAGGCCAGGAAAGGCTACCAGGGAGTCAGAGACTCCCTCGGCTGGCATTCCTTCCATGAAAACAGATGCTTCTCGCTGCCCAGGGTGAGCCGGGGTGAGCGGGGTGACGAGCACCAAAAAACAGGCACCAAGGGGCCTCTGGATGTCCCCAGGGCAGGACATCCTGGCAGGTGCCATTGACACATCAGAAAAGTGGCAGCACCCACTGAGGGCTCCCCACTTGTGTTCGGAAACAATCTCCACCCACAGACCTTCCCCTCAGGCCAATGCCCACCCCCCACTTTACTAGGCAGACCCCGCGGCTCCTGAGGGCATGCAGACACAGACACACACACAGCTGTGACACACGCAGGCCACACTCCTGCTGGAACCAAGCCAGGCAGGCCAGGGCAGGGGCTGACTGATTTATCACAGCAGGGATTATGTCTATCTGCTAATCACAGGAACAAATCTCCTCTGGCAGCAGACACTTCAGAAGGGAAAAAACAAAAACAATAAAGACACAGCGGAGTAAACACCCTAGATCAAAAGTTCAAGCTGAATTTCAAACCCAAATAAACCGCCACTCCCTTCCCCTGCACACTGAGTTTGGAGGCTGCGGCAAGGGGGATGACGGTCTCCACTGAGGAATCCACAACTGCTTTCAAAAAAATCTTGGGGTCTTATTCTCTCTCCCCCCAACCCTTTTCCAAACAGATAGCAATCTCAAGTTTTTTCCTCTGCAACCCTGTCCCTTCTTGCCTTCTTCATGGTTCCTTTTACTATCAAAAGAGATGCACCCCTTCGTCTTTCCTCATCACCCTCTTTGGACCCCTGCCAACAGCGCTGTGATTAGAAAGAGAGGAGCTAAGTTTAACACAAGATTTTCCAAGTAGCACACGTGTGTCTCACTTCATTCCACTGCAATGTTTAATATTTAACTTTAAAACTCAGGTGTATTTAGATGTCAGGTTTAGGTGCCAAGTTAAATAGACCTAACGGGGTCCACAAATGCCCCCCTGTTACTAGGGAAGGAAGCAATTATTTGAGGCCCACCTGCCTCAACAGTCTAAGCCCCCACACTGCAGTCTGGAGGTCAGGGGTCCAGCTGAAACAGCCATCATGGTCAAAGCCATGGTCACTTGAGTGAGGTCTGAAAGAAAGTCACCAAGTTCCGGAAGCTGAGCCTCAACTCTGCAATGCTGTTATGCTTACTCACTCACCTACTCAGGGGACATATGCATTGGGTGTGTGTGAGACAGAGGATACTTGGATGAACTAGGGTCAGCGTTACTGAGCAACACCTCCTAGCTAAGATCCAGCTGTGCACAAGCCAGGCACACCCTGCTATCAGCGGGCAGTACAAACTGGCCACCTGCCTGTTTCTTGCAGGTGAAATGGAAGGCCAGCCGTAGATCCGTCACAAGGAGGCATGGAAGCTGGGAGGCTGGGAGGCTGGGACCCCTGGACTTCACCTCCTGTTCTCCTCCCTGGATTAAGGTACTAACTCTCTGACAGCCTGCAACACACAGACAGATGCAGGCACTTGACAGTGGCCTGCCTCCCCCCACTGATGCCCACAATACATCCCTGCAATGTTCTGGGAAGATGTACCCACTGGGAAGATGCTTTGCTGTGGGTCCCACACCTCCTGCAAGCTTCCTCCTACCCAGAGACTGTGTGAGAGGCTAACCTCAAAAGAAGATATGTCAGGTGTTCTTTTCTACAAGTAGGCGAGTTATACTTCAATTACAAGTTCAAGAGGAGAAATTGAAAGAGGCTGTTTACAACAGACAGTGCTGTGGACCAAGAAAGGCTATCTCCTACTACTGCTTAAGGCAATGGATGTTGTGTCTGTCCACCCCCAGTAACCACCTGGACCTGCTCCCACCAGGCCGGGGCAAATTCAAAGCTGCACAGAACACTTGCTTTGACCCTGCAGTTTTATACAGCCACCCTAAGGAGGTCTCTTGGAGAACAGGCTTCACGTGCCTGACCCTGGGGAGACCAGGATGCAGGCAGCATCAGCAAGGAAGGAGATTCAGGACACATGGCTGTCTACCGGACACAAACTCTCTCCCAGCGTCCTCGAAGCAGCCCTCCCTCACAGCCTGCTCGGGTAACACCACGTGCCAGCATGGAAGCGAACCTGCCTTCAAGAGGTGTGCAGAATGCAGGTAACCCAGCACCTTTCAGAAGTTCCTCTGCACTACTCCAGGGTCACGTCTTCTGGTCTCTTTGCATGACACTTAACTAATGTCTCAGTATGATCTCACCTCGGAGTAATCTGACACCTAATGAATAGCCTTCCCAACCCTGTGTGGTCTCAGCCAACACTGGGGACTGGGTATTGTAGTGATCCAATGACAATCTTGGGAGACAATGCAACAGCTCCATGGTGACAGAGGAAGGGCCCGGAGCCAGGCAAACAGTTCAAAGGCTGGCCTCGCCACTTCCTGGGGCAATTCTGACTTGGTGTGAGGCTCCCATATAGCTTTTTTTGTTGTTTTCCCCAGATTCTCCCCTAAAGGATTCTAATGTGCAGCTATGGCTGAAAATCACAGCTATAAACTGTAAGGGGCACGAAGGATCGGTAGGATTTCTCTTGAATATCCACCCGCCACTCTTCTTTATATTAGAATACTATCAGGGATGTAACTTCTGCCCACATGAAAATCTCCTTGGCAATATTTGAGTATCACAAGACCCTTTCTTCAGATGAGGCATCCTGCAGTGACATCTAAATCCTGAGCAAAGACTAACTGGTAGTTTGTCTCATTCTACCATATTTAAAGGGGAAAAAAAAAAAGTCTGTGCTCTAAAAGTCCTTCCTCCTGCTGTGTTGGACAACCGCCTCGCTGCTCCATGGCTGAAGTAAAGTTTTATTTATGACTACCAAGTCCCAAGCACTATTGCTGGGACCCTCCAGTGTCAGTGAGCAGACAGGAAGGTAACGTACTTTACAGACAAGGAAACTGAGGCTCTGAGCAGACACATAACTTGCTCAACTAAGTAGGGACTGGAACACAGAGGCTCTTGGTTTTTAGTAATGACGGAGAGAGAGGACAGCCAGCTCTTGCATGCCAAGAACTCCCGTCTTGTCTATTCTGCTGATGACAAATTCAATAGGTTCCCCCTAGTTATGGATATATTTGAAGACAGCTGCAGGTTGGGTGAAAAACATTTACCACCACGCGGGTACAGCAGCGGGGCACCATTCCTGCACTGAGCAGGGACGTGTGCAACTCACGGGCCTCCTGCTGCTTCTTGCTGTCTCGCTGCTCTTTGTCTATGAGTCATAATGCTGACCCCCAACAAGCACACCACTTAGAAAGCTCCTGACCGGTTCAGGAGAAAGAAAACCCATCCAATCTTCCAAGTGCCGTTAGAGAAGGGATGCCAAGAAATAAATACCCTCTTTCCCCCTCCCAGTAAGAGACAACTGTGACTATATAAACTGAGCAGACACTGTCTCTTGAGACAAGGACATGTGATCCTGGTCTGCAGATATTTTTACAAAAAGGAATGTGTCCCAGACTCATACAGAGGGATTCCAGGAGTGGGCAGAACCTGAGACTAAATCCACCAGCTTTAGCTCACATGCCCCCTGACCAGCTCTGAATGGCTGTGACAGCACTCTTAGGCAAATCTCTCATCCACATGCAGGCAGGTGGGGTCTGGCCGTGGGTATCCCAAGCCTGGGGACAGGACGCCTGGCTGCACATGTCCCTCAGAATCACTACTGAGCTAATGTCACCAACCTCAATGCCATCAGACACTCAGGACTCGCTTCCCAGAGTGGTTCCTCAGGGGACACGCGTGCAAGCACACATACAATCACGTGCACCATGTCTGGATATAAGACCAACCACAGATTACAAAGTGCACTAAATTTATCCTTACAAACTGCGATAATATTTGTTTTATACAAAAGTCAAAAAGGGGGCAGGGGTTGTTTCTTGGGCTAACCCTCCCTGGGGGTTTAAAGAGTTGCATTTCACTCCACACACAGTTTTAACACAAAGACTAGCAGCTGGCCTGGCTTAGTAAGCACAACAGGAAGGGCCGGGAAACAAGCACATCTGCCAAACCCCAGCCCCGGGCTACCTTGCCAGAAGGGGTCTTCCAGCGCTCATGTTCAGCGGAGGGGACCTGGGGTGTCCCGCTCAGGGCGCGCCGCATCGCCTGCGCCCCCACTGCAGCGCACCCCTCCCGCAGGTCTGGGGGGGAGGCCAGTGATTCAGACCCGCTGTCAGTCGCCGCGGGGGCCGTCCTGAGAAACGTGGCATTGGAGAAGCCTTGCCTGCCTCCCAGCGCCTAGGTGTCCTCAGATGACACCACACCAGGAGGTTTGCACCTGGATCCATGGTTAACTCTCAGGCTATGTCCTAGCCAGGACAAAACCCCACCCGGGAGCCAGCTGCCCTCCTTGGGCCGATGGGCGCCCGGAGGGGAGGAGTCGCCTTCCAGGGCTTCCACCCCAGAGCTGGGGGGCAACCGGCAGAGCAGGGCGGGGAGGGGCACTGCAGCTGATTCCAGCGCCCGAGAGGGTGTGCGCCTTGGGCGCGTGAAACGCCTCCAGCCGTGCAGTCACCAACCCACCTACTCTCCCCAAAACCGGAGGCGAAGGCTTAGCTCCACGTGGCTTTCCTGGTGTCCCCAGAGTGGGAAATATTTGTCCAGAGAGAGAGGAGACAGAAACGTGGCGGAAGGAAATACATGGGAAAACGTGGCGAAGTAGAGGGAAGATGGAAACCGACAGAAAGTGGGCAAAGAGGGAGACGCACGTACTGACGGGGATGCAGGGGGTCCCCGAACCGCAGTCTGGGAACCCGGGAGGGATGGGGGCGGGGCCCAGGGCGGGCGGGCCGGGGCAGGCGGCCCTCCCCAGCCTCCCAGAGCGCTCGCGCCGCTTCCGGACCGGCGGGGCAGCCGCGGCGCCTGGACCACAGCGCCCCCGCCGCCCGGCCCGAGAGGCGCAGCCCGCGCCGCCGCCGTCCCCGCCCCGCCGGCCGGACCCGCACGGGCGCGCCTCCCGCAGCGGGGCGTCGGCACAAAGCGGTCCCACACAATGGCTGGGCCCTGCGCGCGGCAGCACTCACATCTGGGAAGCGAGGGCCGGTGGTCCACGGGTACCCAGATCTTCTGCACCCGGCTCTGAGTCAGCTCCAGGGGCATCTTCGCGGCTGCGCCAGCGGCCCACCAGGTCCTGACGCGGGGCGGAGGGCGGCCGCTGACCCCCGGAACAAAGGCGAGGAGGGGTGTGTGCGCCGACGCGCGGCTCGGGGAAGCCTGGGGCCGGGGCTGGGACACGCGTCCCCCTGGCACTCGGCGCCGGCAGCGAGGGACGCGGGGCTGCGGGGCTGTACGGCCGGCTCGTGTGCAGCGGAAAGCCGTGGGATGCTTGGGCGCACTGACAGCGCGCTCTGCCGCCGTTGCTCTCGCACGCTTCTCTCCAGCTCTGCTGGGAAGCCCGGCGCGCCGCCTGCCTTTTAAGAGTGGGGCCGGCAGGGCGGCCCGCGTCACCGGGGGCGGGCGCATTCCGCGGGCCCCGGCGCCCTTTCACGTGGGGAGGGGGTGAGCCGGCCCGGCGGCCTACGGCGCCCCCTGCGGGCCGCGGATAACAGCGCGCCCCCCTTCTGCAGCCCGGCCGAGGCCGCGGTCCTTGCAACCTCCCCGCCTCCGGTCATCCCGTAAGGGCGCCGGGCTCAGCTTCCTGGATGATTCCACTGCCTCAGCCCACGTGTGCTGGGAGGCGAGTGATGGTGCTACGCCGTCCAGACTGGTCCGTGGGCCCTGCAGCCAACCCCCATCCCACCCCGAGATCCTTTTTAAAATGCATAGTACTGATTTGGCCCCTTCTGGCAGTGGAGCCCAGACCCTGCATTCCTAACGCGCTCAGAGCAGGCGTGGCCCAGGAGGAAGACCCAAGCCAGAGCTGCTCTGGGACACCTGTGAGCCGTCGCTCGCCACGACCCCGACCCCGACCCCCGGTGTGGAGGGGGCTTCCCTGGTCCGTCGACCTCGGCCCGCCCACGTTCCTGTGCCTTAGCAACCCGGGCTGTGCAGAGCTCTGCTCCCCTCATTCACCCTTAGGCCGAGACCGTGGGAGGCGCGCTAAAGCCCAGGAGAGCGGCGCTAGACTGAGAAGAGAACGAGGCGGGGGGTGTAGCTGGCTTTGTTTCCCTCTCACCGTGTACACCATAAATGTGCCTCTGCCTCTCCGAGTGAGTAAAACTAGACCCGGTTCCGACCAGCAGTTCGTTTCCTGCTATAAGCCCCAAAGTAACTACTGGGGCGGCACTTGATCATGCAACCCCCCCTCCCAAATTCATGCCGTGGGTGCTACACGCGCGGCGGCTTTTGCAGCCGCTTGGTGTGCCGCGCCCTCTCCTCGCCCACTCCTCGCAGTGCGCATCGGCACAGAGGCTGCACGGGAAGGTGCGGGGTGTCCCGGGTGGGGCGGGGACCCGACACCCGCCAGCTTCCAGATAGGGAAGCCGCTCCCGGGCCTGGCAGGGCGCACGGTCGGCGCCCGGCTGCGCTGCAGCAGGAGGCACGAAGGCGGCGCTCGCGGAACCCACACGGCGGCGGCGGGCGCTGCGCCGAGTCTGCCACACGTCGCTCACGTCCCTCATGCTCGGCAGGGAGGGCGCCCGCGCCCAGGCAGCGGCCGAGGCTGCTCGCGCCCCGCCCAGGGGCCCGGGCGCCGAGCAGCGGCCACCTGGCTGGGCCCCCGGGCCGCCCCGCCCCGGCGCTCCCTCCGACAGCTTTGCTGACGGTCTGGTTTCGCCGCTCGGGCAGCTGTTCGGAAACCCGAAGCATTGGATTTGGACTTGTTTTTCTGCACTTGGAGCATATGCCAGAGGTGACACGCTAGATCGCCCAAAGGACAGTCCCACTACACTCCTGAAATAAGAGTCGGCTGAGCCGAAAAGGAAAACAGCAGCCAGCGAGTGCCCGCCCCACCCCCAGGAAGAGTTTCCACCCCCAAGTGCTCCCGGGGGTCGGGGAGGGCTGCAGGCCCTGCTGGTGGAGGGTGCGACTGCACCCCTGCAAGGAGCACCCGCGGCTCCCGGGACGGCGGGGCCCCGCGTGCCTGCTGCTTGCCCACCGGAGATTTTGCACATACCTGAGACCAGGCAAGCGGACCAGGGGGCTTCCTTCTACCCTTACTCCGAGCGTGCAAACACGAAGTTGGTTTCAAGTGGGTGGGGGCTGCACCGGCAGATTTAATCTCTGAGCTAGGTAACGAATCTGACGAGGGCCGAGGGCCGGCTCTCCGGACGCCAGGCAGCTGACGCCCCAGAGACACAGCCGAGCACCAGCAAGCCTGGCACTCTTCCTGGGAGGGGACAGCAAAGACTGCTTCTTCCCTGGTTGCCTCCTGCACCCCATAAGCAGCAGGTGCACAGAAATTAAACTCAGTCCCCCTCCTGCTTTGGGGTCTAAGTGCAAAGTGGCAGTGCCTGGTGACAAGGATGGGTTCGCCCTGAAATTTTTGTCTTCATGTCAGGCTAGAATTCTTGTAGCATTTACAGCCCCAGGGAAATTAGGGTAGAGTCCCCACGGTAAATAAAATTGCCCCATCACACAAAATCATTTATAAACAACCCAACTGCAACTGTACTCCAGGAATATGCCAGTTCAGGGCCGACCAGTTTAGACATCCTGGGAACTTTTCCCCTAGTTTGGCTAATGGCCCCATCTTCACCCCAAAAGTCACCCTCCCAGTCCTCACTGACTCCCCTATCCTCAAGCTGGATCTCATGAATGCAATCCTTTGGAAAACACTGCCAAGAACGGGCACGTCCCCGTCGCAGGGTGACATCCCCACAGTGCTAGGGCAGGTGGATGGTTTCCCTCAGATTCTGAGTAAGATTCTGAGCCAATATTGGAGAATACAAATGTCTTAACACAATAACTAAAAAAAAGCTGTGAAGGCTATGTTAACCTGTTTGATGAAAATATTTCAAATTGTATATAAAACCAGCACATTGTATCCCCACGATTGCATTAATGTACACAGCTATGATTTAATTTAAAAAATTTTTTTTAAAGACTACCCTTTTGATTTATAGGAAGGAGTAAAGGGACTTGAGATTAGAGATGTCATGGACTAGGTCAGAGGTCAAGGAAGAAAGCCAATTAGGAACAAGGTTTGCTCTGTGGGGCTTTTTCCTCCACTTGACACAGACAGGCCCTCAAGGGACCCATTACTGGCCTCCCCAACCCCAGTGGAATCCTAACTTAGGACAAGCAGGTTTTAACTAAGGCTATCTGAGAACTGAGCCTTCAGAAGGAGAGAGCAGAGAAAGAACTTCACTGTGTACAATGAGACACTAACACCAGGAAAGTTATTTAAAATGATCCTCTAACGTTTGTGAAGAAACTACAAGCACTTGGCAGCTCAGAGGTGCATCACATCACTGAGTCCGGCCCAGCCTTGAGTGATTTTTCTCTGGGACCTTATTTGTTCTCTCTCCCCAACACCCGCCAATGTCATGTAATTCTCACCAGCACCCCAAATGCTACTGTAGCAACCGCAACACACAAGCCCATTTCTGTACTCCTGTGCCAGCCGTAGCCAAATTTAAACTCTAAACCATGCCCAGGGAGAGAGATTGGTGACAAGCTGTGGCAGGCTGTGAGCAATCACAACGTGCTAATTAGACTCAAAGTGTCATCATTTGCTCCTGTGAAAAGTCTCATGTGTGAAACAGAAAAGTGAGACACCAAGTAAAACATGGAACCAAACCCTCCCATCACCATCTGACCAAAGACAGGCAGACGGCAACATTTTTTTAAATAAAATATACGCCTGTAACCCCAACACTCTGGGAGGCAGAGGGCAGATCTCTGGGCAGATTACCTGAGCTCACAAGTTCAAGACCGGCCCAACCCAGAGCGAGACCCCGTCTCTAAAAAATAGCCAGGCGTTGTATTGGGCACCTGTAGTCCCAGCTACTTAGAAGGCTGAGGCAAGGGAATCACTTGAGCTCAAGACTTTGAGGTTGCTGTGAGCTATGACGCCACAGCACTCTACCAAAAGCAACAAACTGAGACTCTGTCTCAGAAAAAAATAAAAATAATAAATAAAGTATATGTAGCTTGTACATATATAGGAGCAGAACTGTGATACACACGATGGGACATCAGGAGCTCGAAAAACAATTCATAATGTGCAAAGAGATGTTTTTAGTAGCTTTATTCACAATTACCAAAACACAGAAGCAAGCAAGAGGCAGCTGGACGGCCCCCAGTGCACTGAGGCGATGGAGTATGAACCAGCACCAAAGAGAAATTAGCCAGCAAGCACGAAAAGGCACTGAGGAAGCATATGTGTGTCACGGAGTGCAAGGCACCAATCTGAAGAGGCTACATCCTGTAGGGTTCCAACTATCTGACTTTGCGGAAATAGTAGGAAAAAAAATCGGGTTGGGGGAGTGAGGGATAAACTGGCGGAGCTCAACTTTTAGGGCTGTGACGCTGCTCTGGGTGATACTGTAATGACGGCTACATGTCATTATACGTTTGTCCAGACCCAGAGAATCTGAGCCGTGGTGTCAACTGTGGGCTCTGAGTGGTGACAGTATGTCAAGGTAGCTTCATCAGTTACCACCTGATGGGATGTGGATGGTGGGGGCTGGGGATATGTGATGGGGGATGTGGATGGTGGGGGCTGGGCATATGTGATGGGGGAGGGGTAGAGGGCTACTCTGCACTTTCCCCACAATTTTGCTGTGAACCAAAAACTGCTCTAAAAAAGGCTTGTAAAAAATTTGTGATTTTCTACAAATATCACATGATTTTTTCCTCCAGTCTACCAGACTTCAATGTCTAATCAAGGGAGTAGAGAGGGTCCACTGTGGCTACCGCCTGGCTCTCAGTGAAAGTGAACAACTCAAACCCTTCCTCTGCCCAGCCCTGTCACTCTACCTCAGGGGACTTTCCTTTTTCTTAAGGACACCCCCGAGCTCAAGAGCAGGTTCCAAGCTGCCCACTGATGCTTCACGGCCAGAATCACACAGGTAACAGTTATAAGAGGATTTTATACTCTCCATCAGGCTCCTCTCCCAATAACAAGATGGAGCAGTTGTGTTACAAAACTTTTTGTATCATGACTTCAAAATACCTGGTGCTCATTAAAACTCGGGCATACTCTAACTAGCAGCACTGTGCCGCTGTCAACGTGCCAGCTGGACATTTAGTACAGCCACATTAGATGCAGCCATTGGAGGAAGCTGGGTGAACGGTTCACGGGACCCCATGTACTATTTTGCAACTTCTTGTGAGTCCACAGTTATTTCAAAATAAAACATTTTTTTAAATGAAAAAAGCCAACAATCCCATAAATCAATGGGCAAGAGACATGAATAGAACCTTCTCTATAGAAGACAGACGAATGGCTAACAAACATATGAAAAAATGCTCATCATCCCTAATTATTAGAGAAATGCAAATCAAAACCA
>CAUYON010151601.1:0-16421 GCA_963573935.1 Arctocebus calabarensis | reverse complement strand
TGCTCCTTTTTGTTCTTTCTGCTCATCTCCATTAGCAGATAAACTTCCATTGCTTGAAACTCATGTTTCTAGAAAGAAGAAAAGCACTTGCGCCCCATTTCCCCAGCCATCTACCATCAATTTCTGTTCTTTTTTTGCAGCTGAACTCCAGAAAGAATTCTCTTTGCTACGTCCCCCGTTTTTCTCCCTTCTCTGCATGTGGTCAGAATGTGCACATGTCACACAAAACCGCCACAGCAAGGCTTCTTTTTCTTTTTTTTTTTGAGACAGAGCCTCAAGCTGTCACCCTGGATAGAGTGCTGTGACATCACAGCTCACAGCAACCTTCAATTCCTGGGCTCAAGCGAGTCTCTTGCCTCCGCCTCCCAAGTAGCTGGGACTACAGGCGCCCGCCACAACACTGGGCCGTTTTTTGGTTGCAGCCGTCATTGTTGTTTGGGGGGCCCAGGCTGGATTCGAACCCGCCAGCTCAGGCGTACATGGCTGGTGCCTTAGCCCGCTGAGCCACAGGTGCCGAGCCACAGCAAGATTTCTTACTGTGGTCACCAGGGACCTTCATACACTCCTCTGGCATATATTCTCAATTCCCTGCTCCTAGCACTCTAAATCCAATGGACAATTCTCAGTTCTCACTTCATCTGGCCTATAACTTGCAGCGTCAGACATATTTGATCCCACTCTCCTCGAAACATGTTCTTTGTTTGCTTTCCAGACACTATGCACCTTCTTTCTTTCTCTCTTTTTTGGGAGGGTTTGGGGGGAGACAAGGTCTCACACGGCCTCCTGGACTATTGTGCAGCGGCATCACCATAGCTCGCGGCAACCTCTAACTCCTGGGCTCAAGCAATCCTCCGGCCTCCGTCTCCCAAACACCTGGGACTGCAGGCTGCCCCACCACCTTCCCAGCCAATTTTTCTATTTTCTGGACTGACAAGGTCTCACTCTTATTCAGGCTGATCTTGAACTCTTGACCTCAAATTATTCTCCCACCTCAACGTCTGAAAGTGCTAGGATTACCACGCCCGGCCACTGTGCACCTCTGTTCCCTTTCTACCACCTAGGCTACACTTGTCAAACTCTTTTGCCAGCTCCCCCCCGCCCCATCTTCCCACTGTGCTGAGCTGCTCTTAGGTCTTTGCTCTTCTCCGTTCTCTTGGTAACCTCATCCAGCTCTATTCTTATGACTCTAAAATTCTTATCTCCAAAGTAAGTAAATCTCTCCTCAGATTCCAAAATACAAACACCCACTCAACATATCCACTTAAATATCTACCAGGCACCTCTCTGTAGTAGTGCCCTAACAGGTTTCCAGACCTTTGTCCCCTAGATCATGTCATAGCCAGAGTAATATTGGGACACATGAGTCAGATGGCATTGGTTTGTTCGGAAGTTTCCAATAGTCCAATAACAACCCAGGTCCTAATAATGGCCTACGCGGGCCTACAAGATAAGGTCCTTTTAACCATCCCACAGCCTGTGACACTACCCCCTCGCTCAGTCCGCACCAGCTCTCCCGGCTTCCTTGGGAATTCAGGACTGTTCTGAGACACTCCTGCCTATGACACATGCATCTGCCAGTCACCCTGCCTGGAATGCTCTTTCCTTTAAGGTTGTGTAACTACTTCCTTTACCCCCTTTAAAGGGCTGCTCAAACGTCAACTTCTCAGCGAGGCCTCCAGCAATCATCTTTCTACAGCAGCACTTGCAGGACAGCCAGACATGCACAGTGGTGCTTATTTCCTACTTCTACTTTATTTTCTGGTTACGCTCATCACCCTTTAACACAGCACCTTTTATTTTCATTTTATCTCTTATACAGTGGTGTACTACAGACAGTTTGTATTGGCTCATGGAAGCCGATTCTCAGCTTTTCAGGAATTTCACAAACTAATCATTAAATGATACAGCTGTTATTAAAAATTAGAGTCTATAAACTGACAAGTTTAAAGAAAACAAAGGTAACCAATGTCCCAAACTCATCATTTCCTAATATTGTACCATATTTCACTCTATGTTAGGTTACTTCTACTAGGATCATGGAAATGCTACGTAACTTTGCATTTCTCTAACATGACATTGGTGGCTTGAAATCGATTACAGTCGGAGTATTTACACCACTGAAATCAACAAATGCTCAAAATCAAGGCCTTTCTTTCCCTCTAGAGATCCAGTTGTTAAGCATTTACCATTGACAGCACAGCACTGACGGTCTGACACTTCTATGCTGTATCTCAGCATCTCATATAATACCTGGCATTGAGTAGACACTAAAAAGTTAGAGCAATGAATGAAAGAATGAATTTCTCTCAACCCCACTTGCAAAAGTATAATGAGAAGGAAGAAACCGCAGAACTGTAATGTATTCTCACTTGACAAATCATAGTTTTATATGATACGTTCCCTACTAAATAATGCCACATTTATTCAAATAAATGTCTCATAAAACGATAATTCAACTTAGCTATGCAACTGGCACTTTTCCAAACAAATAACCAGACTTTCTAAGTTGATATGTTCTTGCTTCAGAGTTATGTTTAGTTTTGCATTTCAGGAAATTTAAAGCCTTCTCAAAAAGGCTTTATTGAGAAGCATATGTCTTTAGTTCAAGATCAGTAGCCCAATTAAATATTACCACAGGAAAAAAACCACTTTTTTACTTTTAGAATGATTCGCCTTTGAACTACTAGAAGCTGTTAAGCATAGACAATAAATGCATCATTAACCCACAACAAATAAAATTAACACTTTTCAAAGGCAAGAAATAGTAAATGGCCCTCTTAATTACTTGTTTAAATGACCCAGGACTTTTTCATTACCAACTGCAGAGAATAAGCAACACTAAAATGAGATAAAACAGGACGGATAGTTTACCAGAGAAAGGAAATATTCAGTGTTTAGCAAGTCCTTAGGCTACAGTCCAACAACATTTTTCTTGTATTAAGCAGATTTATTACAATCCATTAAAACCCAAATACACAAACACGACCACTTTAAACATACTTAGTCCCGAAAAACTTTAATTTTATTTATTTATTTTTTTGAGACAGAGCCTCAAGCTGTCACCCCGGATAGAGTGCTGTGACATCACAGCTCACAGCAACCTCCAATTCCTGGGCTCAAGCGATTCTCCTGCCTCCACCTCCCAAGAAGCTGGGACTACAGGTGCCCGCCACAACGCGCTCGGCCATTTTTTGTTTGCAGCCGTCATTGTTGTTTGGTGGGCCCAGGCTGGATTCGAACCAACCAGCTCAGGTGTACGTGGCTGGCGCCTTAGCCCATTGAGCCACAGGCACTGAGCCAAAAACTTTAATTTTAAATGAGTGCATTTCACTCACTACAGGTTTTTATGTATAAAAAATACTTTTGAAAAATCCAGCGTATAATATTTGTGAGAAAATTTACATGATAGATGTTATGAGTCCCTACCAGGCCTTGCATTGATTTAAAAAACCCTCTATTGATCAACATTTTTTGAATTAAAACAACTAATAAAACATTGTTATTGGAAATTTAGAGAAATGCTAAAATCCTTTTAAATCTGAGGACAAGCCCAATGAAGGTCCCACTTTAAACACAAAAGAAAACTGACCTTTGGCGATTTACCCGAGATCACACAGTATGGGGGAAAATTGGGTCTCAAGTTTTGATTCTGAATTATCTATTATTTTATATTATACAATGCTAAGCTCTCAAATGTTCTCCAGACATTATTTTTTAGACTTTATTTGCCTAGAATTTTTCTTTAGCCTTACCTCCCTATGGCCTGGCTTTTACTTTCCTATATGTACACGGTTGGGCAATTAACTTTAAGAACTTATCCTAGTGGGCGGCGCCTGTGGCTCAGTGAGTAGGGCGCTGGCCCCATATACCGAGAGTGGTGGGTTCAAAGCTGGCCCATGCCAAATTGCAACAAAAATATAGCTGAGCATTGTGGTGGGCACCTGTAGTCCCAGCGACTCAGGAGGCTGAGACAAGAGAATCGCTTAAGCCCAAGAGCTGGAGGTTGCTGTGAGCTGTGACACCATAGCACTCTACCAAGGGTGATAAAGTGAGACTCTGTCTCTAAAAAAAAAAAAAAAAAACTCATCCTAGAAAAAGAGCTACATACCTCACTGTTGAATACCACTGTGGTCATCCAACAGCCAAGGGGAGCACTTCAAAGGTGACCGTAGTGATATTCAGCAATGAGGTGTGCAGCACTTTTTCTAGGATGAGTTTCGGAACTTAATTGTCCAACAACCTCGTTCTGTATTGTAAAAATGGTAAATGCATCCCCAAAGAAAGCAATTCTCTTGCTAAATTTAACAGTAAAAACCAAGATCTCTAAAGCTTAGGGCAAGCCTTTCCTCCTAGCACCAATTGTGAGTTTTATGAAAAATGGCTAATAAAACCTGGGTGTTACATCCTTTCTAGGAGGAAAAGAGCTAAGAAATGGGTCTCATTCATTCAAGCTACAGATATTCCAACTTCTGTTTCAATGAGAAGGTGTAGTTTTATTATGACTGCAAGTACATGGTACTGCAATTCCAAATGTGACTAAGGAATCACAAACTACTAACAGCAAGTAAGAATGGATTTAGTTAAAAGAAACCACAAGACAACTGCATGGGGGAAAAGATCTTCATAAGTAATATGCTCACATAGTTTGCGGTAGCAATAACAAGACAGAGCAAGTGTGACAAGTGGGAGATGAACCATTCACCTTTCCACGCTTCACCCGAAATCAACAGCAGCTGATGGAAGTATGCTAATTTTAGCATAGTATTAAACTTGGCCATTTTTTATTTCTGGGAAAAATATGATCATTCTTTCAGATATATAACTGTGTTTATAATACCAGACCTCTTTGCATTTGAGAGCTTTATTCACTATCTGTCATGAAAACGGTGTTGTGCATTTACGATGCATAGTTTTATAGGTGTTTTGCCATTAAATGGCTGGTTTGATATAAAATTGTATTTTGTCATGTACACAAAATGAAAATCCAGTTCCTAAAACCTTCATTGATGTAGTATTTGAATAAAACTACATGCACTTCATATTTTAAATATAATCCTGATGTTATGAATCATCACCTGCAATGATTCTATAATCAGCTACAAAGGAGAACTCCATTTGAAGCGTCTAATGTTTACACTGGTGCTGAAGTAAGAATTAAATGTTTGACTTCCCAATAGTCCAGATTCTAAAGGAAAATTAAAATCTAAAGCCTGCCTTTACAACTCATCACAAAGGCAAATACCTATTTCTGATAGGAAAATAAGCTTTCCCAATACTTCTGTAACTAAGAAAACATCTATCCGTTAATTACAAAAAATATCTTTAACATGTACTTTGAGAATCTTACACCATGAAAATAAGGTAAAGTCCCTATAATGTAAAATCTTAACACTGAAAGCATGTTCTGCAAACATTATATAATAAATGACAATTATGTATTTCAATGTCAAACACTCTTGATTATCTATAATCCAGGCAAATAGAAGTTTTAAATAACCAATGTTTTGACAGTATCAAAGTTGCTATGAGAATTTATTTTTACAAAACAGCTTTTGCAGTATGTCATGGGACCAGAATAGTTTGGGCCAGCACTCCATCTCCTCCTACAGCGAAGGCTCCGGGTGCAGGCACTCTCATCTGCCAGTTACTTACAAAATCCCCTTGGGTCTTCCCAGGGTTGGCCATACCCAGGCTCTTAGCTACTCTGACATTCATTCCATGGCAAACCGCAGCCACTCTTGGTGGTTTGAAACCGGCACTGTGCCTGTGCCCACCTGTCATGCAGAATGATTTTCAGTGTCACCTCCAAGCTACCAATGTACGTTGTCTGACTGTTCCTGACTATGCAACTCCTAAAAAGATTTAAGCGAGATAAAAATAAGCTTCTGGAAAATTCTGAACTCCTTACTCTGTATTTAACCAATAAGTAGTGCTCCTTCATAAAGATGTGCTCAGAATGCAAGATTGTCTACAACTGCTCTTGAATTATTTTCTTGATGTCGCTTCCAAGAATGTTTTCCATTCATATAACTATGCGAATTAGGTTTTTAGGATTCTCCTATTAACCTAAACGCTCCATTTGACAACATTCTAAAGAAATTGTTTTATTTGTTTAAGAGTAACAGAAGAAAATACTGTTTAGCTTAACTGCCATTATATACTCCACTATCTTATTAGAAATCTAACATAACCGAAGGAATTTCAGAACCCACCATTAGAAATATAAATTACTTACTATAATAAACCCTAATGTTTTGATCTATATTCTATCATAAAAAAATCTAAAATTTATGAGAAAATGGTAAAATATAACTTCTACAATGCTGATAGTAATACAAATTGCACTATACTTATGAAAAGAGTTTTGTGATAAATTCTTTCAAAAATTCTTACTCTTTGCCTGAAACTTCCCCACCCCTTTTTGGAATTCGCCTTCAAGAGGCAAAATTCAAAGATTTATGTACAAATGTGCACATTACAGGAGTTGTGTGAGAAAAAAACAACCCCACCAACTAGAATGTTCACAAAGAGAAAACGCACTACAAAACGTAAGATAAAAATTGTTCCAAGTACTAAAAATATTTTCTATATTGAAGATGCTTAGCTATCCTGAGAGAAAAAAGCAGAAAATAACACAAAACATGATCTCATTTATGTTCAATAAATTATATGTTACTAGTACACACATAAGACTGGAAAGAAAGTATTTATATTATCTGTGGCATGTGAATAATTTTAGTGTACCTAGCCTTTAGTTCTATGTATACTATGCAGTTATTTATTACATATGATAAAAATAAATATTTATAAATTTATACTAAGCATGAACTATTTTTATTATCTATGTATTAAGGAGAAAATGAGATTATTTGCTTTCTGGGAAACCACAAGTCATGTAAGGGTAGCTTTAATTTGCTGTACATAAATTTCTATAAGGCACTAATTTAATATAAGTGTCAATTCTTTTTTTTTTTTTTTTGCAGTTTGGCAGGGGCTGGGTTCGAACCTGCCACCCTTGGTATATGGGGCCGGCGCCCTACCCACTAAGCCACAGGCACCGCCCCATAAGTGTCAATTCTTACGGAATTTGGGAGCAAAACTATCTTAAGCATTTTTTTTTTTAACTTTTTTTTCTTGATATTGTTGGGGATTCATTGAGGGCACAAGAAACCATGTTACACTGGTTGCATTTGTTGGGTAAAGTCCTCTTACAATCGTGTTTTGCCCCCAAAGGTGTGGCACACACCAAGACCCCAACCCCCTCGCTCCTTCCCTCTCTCTGCTCTTCCTTTCCCCACCCCTCCTTCATTCTTTCTCTCTCTTCTCTCCCCTTCCCTCACCCCCACCGTGTCAATAATTGTCACTAATTGTCCTCATATCAAACTTGAATACATGGGATTCATGCTTCTCCATTCTTGTTATCTTAAGCATTTTTACAAAAGAGATGAAGAAATTGGTATAATTTAGCCTATAACATGCCACTTAGAATTCTGAGCAATAAGAAGAGGGCTATGGGAAATGCCCTCTTTTTAATTTGTTTTAAGAAGGAAATTTTTATGATTTATGGTTATACAGGTTTTGGATCTATTTATGAATGTGATTCCAGTTTGATACTATTTGATATTTGAGTGGTGTAGGGATACTTTTAAATTTCACAGTTATAAAAATCTAGATAATACCATCTTATTTGTTTTCTTCATAACTGTAGTATCTCAACTAAATCGGGTTACTCTGTGCCTATTTTGAGCAACTCATTGAAAAGGTTAGAATTATGGGTGGCTTCTGTGGCTCAGTGAGTGGGGTGCTGGCCCCATAAACCGAGGGTGGTGGGTTCGAACCCAGTCTGGCCAAACTGCAAAAAAAAAATAGCTGGGCATTGTGGTGGGTGGCGGATGCCTGTACTCTTTAGCTACACAGGAGGCTTAGGCAAGAGAATTGCTTAAGCCTAAGAGCTGGAAGTTGCTGTGAACTGTGACATCACAGCACTCTACTGAGGGAAACGGAATGAGACTCTGTCTCTAAAGAAAAAAAAAAAGGTTAGAATTACATAAAAGAAAATAGAATTGTTATGGTTATAATGAAGATGCAGAGAGGGGATATAAAGATTTGAGTATGCTAAACACTGATGCCAACCGAAAAATGGTCTTAAAGAGAAAGTTATTTGGTTTTAACTTTCCTAGAAAAATACATCACAAATCATTTAGGTGTTATTTTAAATATGTGTACAAATGAAGGAGGAGTATTGTGATTAACAGTGAAAACCTGGTATGTAGAAAAAGCTTTTTTTAAAAAAAGAATGTAATTAGATCTACCTTGTTTTTAAAAACTCTTCAATCCCAAGGCTTTGCTAAACTTTACATAATCTAAAAAATGTCGGCATCTGTTTCCATTTCACAAATTTCTCACCTCCACCCTGGTTCTATCCAGAACAAATCTAACTCGTAGTGCAAATGATAACCAGCTGGTACGACCATCACCTACTGTCATCACATTATCCTCCTATATGCTCCATTATTAACCAGAGAAAACACAATATTTTGAGCAAGACTGGCCACCTTTGACTAGATAAAGAACTGTACTTCCTTCTGGGAGTGCACATATTAGATAATACAATTTTTGCCTTTCTACATTTGGCTTGTTTCACTTAACGTAACGCCCTTCAGATTCATTCATGTTATTATATGGCAGGCTTTCTTTTGTAAGGCCAAATAATATTCCATCACATACAAGGTGGGAACTTAAATTTGCAAACTCATCCTAGGAAAAGTGCTACGCACCTCCTTGCTGAATATCACTATTCCCTTGGCCATCTGGTGACCGCAGTGACATTCAGCAATGAGGCATGCAGCACTTTTTTGAGGATTTCTGAAACTTAATTGTCCGACCTCCGTTCTCTCTCTCACACACATTCCTTATCCATTCGTCCATCGATGGACCGTTGGTTCCACATCTTGGCTACTATGAATTGTGCTGCAAACTCTCCAAGGCAGAGAGTAGAATGGTTGTTGCAGGGGCTGGACAGTGGGGGAAATGCTGACATGCTGGTCAAAAGGTATGTTTCAACTATGGAGGACAAGTAAGTTCTGGGGATCTAATGCATAGCAAGGTGGCAATAGTTAATGATACTGTATTGCATACTTAAAATTTGCTAAGAGAATAGATTTTAAGTATTTTTTTTTTTTTTACCACATGTATCCTCTGATTACGTGAGGGGACAAGATATGTTAATTACCTTGACTGTGGTACTTACTTCCCAATATACATGTGTATCAAAACATCACGTTGTATACCTTAAATAAATACAATTTTTATTTGTCAATTTTCCTCGATAAAGTGAGGGGGGGGCGCATCTTACTTGCTTTACCAACCATGGCAGAAGTCTTTGTGGCAGTGGTTGTTAACTGCCACAGGCCAGCAAGTTAAATATGGCAGAAGAAGCCAAATGTTACTTAACTAATTACGTGGACATGAGAAAGAAAACGAGGGTCTACTGCAGGAAAAGTCACACTACTGGATCATTTGCATAAGCGCAGGTTTGCCCAGATGATTCTCTAACAGAAGCATCACAATACCTGCTGCTGAGACTAGGCGGGAGCGCGGGAATACGCGTGTACCCACGTAGTGGGGCGGGTGCAGTAACACACATTTGGATCACACAAAGACCCCTCAGATCTGCTACCAAACGGCTGCTTTGTCACCTTGAGCAGGATGTCTTGGGCCTCGGTATCCTCATCAGTAAAATGATGTCCTTCCTACATTATATACTACAATTCACCAAATTTATAGACGGGATAAAAGTAATCAGACTGAGTGAGGTCGCAAAGCAGCCTCTGCGTGCACACGTATGTTAACTTCTTCCTCTTTTTCAGATCTAGCACTTCGTCCCTGTTGTTTCCCTCGACACACAGGTAAACAGAAGATCTGCAAAAAAGAGATGATGATTGGACTGAGGTCTGGCAAGGAGTCAACGTGTTCCACTCACGTGCACGAACTCTGCGTGAAATCCGGGTATTCTCTCGGCACAGCAGCGGGGGTATTTCACACACCTGACTGTCCCCTATCAAATGTCTACTGAACAAAAAGTGTCAGATCGAAACAATGTATCATTTATTCACTAGGGATAGAAAACCCAGACTTTTGCCATTACTGTTAAGTAATCTACTAGCAAATGGTAAAGAAGTTTTTCCCAATGAGGGTTATTGACAAAACCACATACCTCCCCTTACCTATGCAATCAATTATCCTTTACTGTGTTCAGAGGTAAAGTATCACAAGTATGGAAAAGTAAGTATTCAATACTAATATGAAGCCAGTAGACACAGAGAAAGATTCAATTTAACTCAAGTTGGAGGGGCGGCAGGAGGGAGACCAAAGAGGACTGAGGTGCTCCCACCCAATGGGCACACGGTAAGGGTATATGGCACTCCTCCTGGGGGAGGGGAACAAATACCACAGGGACCTAACCTAACAAATGCAAACATTGTAACCCGGTCATCTGTACCCACACATAAATCTGAAATAAAATTAAAATATGTACATACATAAATATACACACACACACTCCATTGATAACTTACAATTACTTTTGACATGAACTTACAACCAGCAAGATCTCGTGGTCCAGCTCAGGGTAAAAACTACAGGTGTTTCATTTAAACATATTTTTAAAAGCATCTCTATCTATCAGCTTTACGTTAAGTTTGGAGTTGCCCTGTCAATACTGCAGGATGAGAACGTTCTTGAGAGAAAAGAAGAGGTTGCACACAGCCAGAGGTGATCCAGGCAAGCGTTTTACTATTACCCACTAGTTTATTGTTTTTTAGCTATGCAAGCTGTCAATCTTTAAAAGATGCAAGTTACTCAAATTTCTTTTTTCTCTTTAAGGCTGGAAAGATTCTGACACCAAGTGTTTATGTAACAGATTTAAAGACTACGCTGGGGACAAGCACTGACAAGGCTAACCTTTGTGCTGGTAAAGTTTTACCCCTGCTCACAATGTCTACCTTTCACAGAGGAAGCTTGTGCCACGGTGCTGAGGAATTCCATTGTCTAATGCTCATGACTGAATAGAAATACTTTAATTTTTTCTAAAAAAAATTTACTTCGTAATAGAAAAGCAAGAACAATGGGAAGAAATAGAAAAGCTCAGTAATAGGAATACCACTAAAAAGACTTTGTAATTATAAAACATAGCATACAAGGATCTAAAAATATTAGTTTAAAATACTTCCTTACAGATATACCACCTAGGACAAGTTCATGGATGAAAAAGAAGTACTTTGGTTTGACTATTCAGTTCTAGATTTTCAGATCTACATAAGTAGAAGTTACATAATGGGAAGAAATTAAAATTACCAGTAAATTAGAAAAAGATGTGGAGAGGGAATTAGGACATTAATCTTTAGCAATTAGTGTAACTCAAGAGGAACATAAATAAAAAATATACCTTCAAGTCTAAGCTGTGATTAATGGTACAACACAGCACTGATGTATCTGGAAAAAAAAAAAAACCTGTATTATATGTTCTTACTGACTGAAAGAAAAAACAAAAACTCAACTTCTGAAACTCAAAAAGTGAAGGTGAGAAAAGGTACATTTAAAATCAAGGATATGTAGCTAAGTTTGTTGAGGATATGTGAATCTTAAAATGTTAAGTCCAATTTTATACAGCCTCAATATAAAAAACAAAACAAAATCCACGCAGGGAATGGACGTTCCTATGTTCTTCAAACTCACCGTAAGGGTCCCTGTGGGTACTTGGGATCCTGGAGACAGTTATAGTGGCAGCAATGTGCCTGGAATCCAGGGCGCTTCCAAAGCCCCTGCAGTGATGGTTCCTGAAGCAAGGACTGATAACATCAGTGTACTGGGCTCCCCAAGACCCTCTGCAATGACCTCCTGATATTTTACTCAAGGGCGTGGAAGGAGTGACGGAGCCAACATCCCTGAACAAGGGCAGAGCAGGTGTGCACTGTCACAGCAGTCAAATACCAGCTGTTCTTGTTAGTAGCTGAAATATTGTAGCACTGTTACCAAACTGGGATGAAACAGTTTGGTTTCAACTCCTAGCACAGACTTAGGCAGCTAGATGTCACTTTATTCTCTCTGGTTCCTTCACACTTGTCCGCTCACTCTGATATGTGCACTGTGACAGGGCTTAGCCAGGCAGCAGCACGGCACCCGCATGTTAAAGGCAAGGGGTTTTCCCGTCCTCGCCCCTCCTAAAGTCTCTTCCCTCCTGCGGGGGGATTCTGGTCTGTGCGATTGCACTCTCTGGCCTTCACACGATGCTCTAGCTAGCTTGTTCATTTCCAGAGGCAACAGTGGGGCCCCGCAGCTCTGGGCTTATTTCAACTCTGGTGTCCTGCCAGGGCTCTGCCACTTGGAGCCAAGGCTGCATTTGCTGCACAAATGACGGAAGTGACGAGGAGAGAGGTGGCAGCAGCTCTAGGGGGAATGGATCGTTACTCCTCTGTCTGCAGCAACCGGAACCCACATGGTAGGACAGTGCCGAGGCAGAAGGAGTTGCAGATAGAAGATTCTACTTCCCACTGAAGGAGGAAAAAAGAAAGTAGAGGAGGAGGAACCAGCATGGGAAAGAAAAGCTTTCACGTTACACCGAGCAGACTTGCCCCCCACATGAACACTTCACCTATTCTCTTTCTTGCAAGGTGGACCCAGTATGTTCCAAAGAAAGAAAAGATACAACACCAAACTCCTTACTTTGAAGTAGATCCCAGCATCTTCCTTTGTCTTCCTCTGTCATGAAACAGGGACAGTGACCAACTCTGGGCAGTATAAAAGGGAATGAGAATAGGACTACCCCTCCCCCACCATAAAAAAAGACTTCTGGATTAACAGCAACCAAGACACTTGTCCCCAATGTTCAGCAGTTATCCACCCTGCCAATGAAGATTCTTGAACTGTCTCCTTTAGTCTCAGTAGTAAAGAGATCATCACTAATACAGAACTAAATTCAATTCTCATTTGTCCAAGGGAAGAGCTAACAACAAGTTAACTGTCACCAGTGAGCAGGTCTTTTGCTGGGATAAAAAAATTATGCCACCACCAACAAATGGCGAAGTACAAATTCTAAGCCAGGATTTTCTGATTCCAAATGAATTCTCTGTTATTTCAAAACCTTGCATTAGCACACAAGTTCACTGAGTCTCCAGCTACACGTCTGCCAAATTTCTTGAAGATAAAATGTGTTATTTTTTCTACCCTTTCATTCTCTACATCTGTAGAAATCTAAAACTTCTATATTTATGAATGACTGGGAAATAAGTACAATGAAGATTGATCAGATGTCATAACCGCAGATACCTTCAGCTTCCCAGTAACTGGTCACATAAATGAAAAGCAGGAGTCCAGGGTGAAGCTCCAGCCCCTTCCTTCCCTCAGCATCCGTGGGCACAGAGCTACAGAATCTTTCTACTGTAAGAACCAAAAATGGCCATGCATTTACTCCTTTTCCTTGTTTCATACAGCTTTTTGTATTTTGCCTGTGCCACTGATGTAAAATGACTCAATCTTAGAATGTGCCAAACATGACACATGTAAACACACACACATATGTACTATACAGGTATACACACACACATTACAAATCACAGCTTTTATTTTTTCAATCAACTTACATCTCTAATTCCTAATTTTATATGAATAATCTAAAATGGCATATCTTCACTTTTCAAGTCATTCAAAGAACAATTTAAAAGTTTTTTTTTTTTTAACTTTTTCATTTACTCTGTTTACAGACTCTATACCTTTTGATTCCTTCTAAAGCTTCATATCCCTTTTCTACAAAACACCATTTTCATTACAAGAGAGTTTTCTAGGTCGGGCATGATGGCTCACGCCTATAATCCTAGCACTCTGGGAGACTGAGGCAGGTGGATTGCTTGAGCTCAGAGTTCAAGACCAGCCTGAGCAAGAGCGAGACCCCATCTCTACTGAAAATAGAAAAACTGAGGCAAGAGGATCACTTGAGCCCAAGAACTTTAAGTTGCTGCGAGCTATGATGCCATGACACTCTAGTCAGGGCGACAGAGTCAGACTCTGTCTCAAAAAAAAAGCTCTGTTAGATGGTAATTCTTTTAAGTAATTTTTTTTAAAAGAAAGCAGATAACTGCCATTTACTCAACACACATTACGTAGCACAGTAGTAGAGTTACATACATATAACGGTCTCATGCAAGTCCTACAAAAAGTACAGGGTGAACATTAAGTTTGTGTGAAATTTACTATGTTAAACTCTTTTAAATTACACATGAACTTTATGTCCGCCCTGTACATAAGACTTCAGCACCTTCTACATTTTGCAAGTAAGGAAGCTAAGTTTGAGAAAGTTTAAGTAATTTGCCCAAGGTGCTAAAGGCTAGATTTGAATACTTACCAATTCTAAAGGCAAATTTACCCAATTAATAATATTGAATGATCCTTCTATGAATTTTAATCTGTTAACTGGATATAGTTTTATTTAACATGTTAGTTTAACGTGAAACCTAAGTCACAAATTTGTGCTTAATGGCTGTTCACGCTGATCATTTGCTGAACCAGAAACCTGGCCAATGACCTCATTTTTACCGATGTCTTACCAGCCATAGGTAAAACGTTGCTGCAGTACTAATTTGGGGATAATTTTTTTAAAAAATAGATGATTGAGCTTGAAATTCAAGTGTGACTTTGTAAGGTTAATCTCTCATTATCTAGAAAATATATTGCTGCTAGTGTAAGTGGAAATAAATTAATATGCCTCTTAACACCTACACGTGCTTTTTGTCTTCATAAAACTCAGTAAATACTAGCTAATTAATCATAATTAAAGCTCCACAATACAACATATAAGGTCAGATTTGTTCTCAATAGACATTTATAAACTGGACAAGCTGTGGCTTCACAATTTATGAGGCTTCTGGTCCACACACATTATGAATTACAGTCTTGGATTCACAAATGGGCCATCTAAAGTCCTGATGAAATAACAAGCTCTATTTTATCTGTTTACAGCCCGGTGTTTCACAGGGATTTCACTAGGCTCCCCCCTCATCCACTAAATTGATACAATCCCCCCAAACATCCCCCTTCATGTCAAAACAGGGGCAATCCAATGTCGATACCAAAATATAGTGTTTCTGTACCTTGTTAATACTATGTGTCTTTCTGTGATTTTACCAAATAAAGATTAAAAAATTAGGTGCACATTTTTAACTTTAACCTGTAGGTTTGTGTTACCCACTCATGTAAAATACTCAAACACTGTTATTTTCCTGTTTGACTTTTGATTTAAAGGTTCACGCTCACAGCATATAAATGAGATATAGTCTCCAAAATTGGTCAGTAGAAGTAGATCTAATCCTATTCTTCGGCATTTATAAAATTTCTTGACAAGTGCAAAAGATGAGGGAAAAGGAAAAGTTATTCTGTTAGTAGCTAGGTTATACCTTTGCAACTTACTTCTTATAAGAAAAAAGGAGCAAGTAGGATAAAAGAAAAATGAAAATGAACATGAAGAAAGATTGTCCCAAAGAAAGAGTTAGCAGAACGGGACTTTAGGAAAATTCCCTCCTGGGACTCTTCCCATCAACATAATGAGGCACTATGAAGGGGAGACTGTCTTTCAAGTGCAAATATTACATTTCTAAAAGGACCAAGGCAATTCTCCCCATTCAAAAAATAAAGACATAGAAATGAGAAAACTTAAATTGCAGTTGTATTTTCTTTCCAGGATGAAAGTTACATAAGTGATGTATCTAGAAGGCTTCAAAGTTATTGTTTAAATCTAAGTTTGTCATCTACTTTTATGTGAAAATTCTATGACTCCTATGAAAAACCGTCATCTCCATAAATGTATATGCACAGACTTGCATTTTAGAAATGGGAAGAAGATACGTAGCATCCTAGCCAAGAGGAGTAGTGCACTAGGAAGGGAGATGACAGTGTCTGTACAGTCTGATACTCCACATCCAGGTGAGCAAAAATGTAGAAGCTGAACCATCACATCTTACAGAGGGCATCAATCCCTGCCACATGCAAAACTCCATCTCTCACTCCGGAATGATAAGGACTACTGCCCAATCACTAAGGGACTCATCCATTCCTCCTCATAGGTCCCCTCATGGGGTAGGAGAGATGCAATAAGACTATCTGCTTTGTAAATTATTTGTTTTTAAAAATTCTAAAAGTCTGGCTCAGTGTCTGTGGCTCAGCTGGCAGGTTTGAATCCAGTCCTGGCTGCAAAACAACAATGACGGCTGCAACCAAAAAATGGCCAGGCATTGTGGTGGGTGCCTATAGTCCCAGCTACTTGGGAGGTGGAGGCAAGAGACTCGCTTGAGCCCAGGAATTGGAGGTTGCTGTGAGCTGTGATGCCACAGCACTCTATCCAGGGTGACAGCTTGAGGCTCTGTCTCAAAAAA
>CAUYON010151600.1:0-20038 GCA_963573935.1 Arctocebus calabarensis | reverse complement strand
TCACTTTATCGCCCTGGGTAGAGTGCCGTGGCGTCACACTGCTCACAGCAACCTCCAGCTCTTGGGCTTAAGCGATTCTCTTGCCTCAGCCTCCCTAGTAGCTGGGACTACAGGCACCCTCCACAGCGCCTGGCTATTTTTTTGTTTTGCAGTTCGGCCGAGGCCGGGCTTGAACCCGCCACCTTCGGTATATGGGGCCGGCGCCCTGCTCGCTGAGCCACAGGAGCCACCCAATACTACCACTTTGAAAATAGGAAAAAAATGCTATATCCAGGTTTGCTCAACTGGGACTGAGTGAGCATATAGTTACTGCTATTCTGGGGAGGGTGGAAGGGGGATGACATGTCCCTGGCTTGGGTGCGCTTTAGCAGTCTAACCTATAAAATACAAAGGGGATGGAAGGCATAGAGTCACACTTCAGACCTGCCTAGTGCCCACCTACAATAGCAGCTGCAAGCAATGGTTAGCCACCAATTCCTTCTCCCTTGGACTCTACTCTGGAACTGCAAACACAGAACCACCTGCTTCTCAAAGCTTGAGATGACACCACACTGGATAGGCAGCAACAGAACCACTTAAAAATCTTACTGTAGGATGAGCAAAAAGGAAAAAAAACTATCCCCCATACACAGGGAAGCAAACTCATCCCACCTCCTATGTACACTGGAGGCCACAGATGCAAAGAGATGACCTTGATGCTCACACTGTCCATTCTCAATGTCAAGAATAAGATCAGTTCTAGGGACAAATACAGGAAAGGTTTAAGAAAGCAGATCCAGGCTCGGCGCCTGTGGCTCAACGGGCTAAGGCGCCAACCACGTACACCTGAGCTGGCGGGTTCGAATCCTGCCCGAGCCCGCCCATCAACAATGATTGGCTGCAACCAAAAAATGGCCAGGCATTGTGGCGGGCGCCTGTGGTCCCAGCTGCTTGGGAGGCAGAGGCAGGAGACTTGCTTGAGCCTGGGAATTGGAGGTTGCTGTGAGGTGTGATGCCACAGCACTCTATCCAGGGTGACAGCTTGAGGCTCTGTCTCAAAAAAAAAAAAAAAAAAAAAAAGCAGATCCAGGTTTTTCTTCTCCTTTAGGTCAGGGGATTCATGTTCTCTTATATGAAAAAAAAACATGGTGAATACAGTAAATTTTTACCTAGAAAGCTAAGTCTTAACATTCTGCTAAACTATCTCTTCTTTTATGAAAACCTAATGTTCACTTATAAAAACACTGCATAGAAATATGCTCTTACCTAGTGAGGAGGCAATGGCTTCAATCTGAGACTTCTTCAGGACCTCAACTTCTGTGCTTCTGACCTTAACTCTGCAAAGACAGAATCGGCCATTATATACTACCAGCCAACACCCCCAACACGTTTTCTTTTCTTTTTTTTTTTTGAGAATTTAACTTTTTTGCCCTCGGTAGAGTGCCCTGGCATCACAGCTCACAGCAACCTCAAACCCTTGGCTTAAGTGAGCCTGTTGCCTCAGCCTCCCGAGTAGCTGGGACTACAGGCACCCACCACAACGCCCGGCTATTTTTTTGAGACAGGGTCTCACTCTTGCTCAGGCTGGCTTCCAACCTGGGAGCTCAGGGCAATCCATCGGCCTCAGCCTCCCAAGTGCTAGGATTACACCAACACATTTTCAAACATGTTTTTCTTTAGACAACAATAGAAATTCATTTTTCTCCTCAACCTTCTGCTTAAACCAAAAGTCACAGCCAACTAGGAATTCACCTGCCTGAGGTTAGTGGCAAGGACTCTGGGGAATATCTTTTATTTCCCCCTTTTTAAGACAGAGAAGGTTGACTGGATTTAAGAGTAAAAATGAATTCAAATTGTGACTTTTATGAGCCAAATCCTACTTTCAACTGCACAAATAACTCCTTTGTTAGATTTTCAGAGTAGATGATAATGTCACTAAAAGCTGTTTACAGCCCAGCAGGTGTGTTTTAGTTTAAAAGGATGTGCTTTCCTTTTAAACTAGAGTATTCAATTACCTTCCCAGCCGCAGGGAAAGTGTGAGTTGGGGACCAAGCAAGCTTAGGAGGCAGCTCTGAAAATACTTGAGCAAAAGGAATGGGGCACAGAAAAAGCTCCACAAGGAAGAGTGACAAGGGAGCCTCAGCGGAGCAATTAAGAGCTCTCTTCCAGATGGACTAAGGGCTCTCTTCAGAACTAACATACCCACACAGTATTTTAATCACCATCATTCTAGATGATCAATACATTACTAGATCCTCGAGAGCAGGACAATAATGTGTTGTCTGATAATCTATTATTTGTCTTTTGAATGCTAAATAACTTGACAGGTTCAAAAATCCAAATATCTCAAAATTGACGGGCCTGTCACACAGGTTTGGAAAACAAAGACACACATGTCCCTGAGAAAGAAATATCCCCATTTTAACCCCTATTTTACATTATAAATAATATACAGGGTAAACTCCAGGTGTAAAATACAGGAGTTTACCCTGTATATTATTTATATTTATTCAATTTTTGTACCCATCTCTCTGTAGCTCTCACAGAACATCTAATTTAGATCTTCAATTTCCAAACTGACATAAAATCAAATCAACTGTCGCCCTCATAAAGTTATTATTACCACTAATGAGTTAAAATAACTAAACAGCTAATAAGCCTTTAAGAGTGGATTTTGCTTTTGGCAGGGGGAGCTTAATATCACAATTCTGCACAGGAAAAAAACAGTACTAAAAAAAAACATTTAAAACTTAACTTTTCCTCTAGAGAGAGTATTTGAACATCTAGAAAGAATTCTTTTTTTCTCTTATTTTTTGTTGAAGTCTCAAAAGTCTCAGTTCTGGTCAAAACCTATGTTTAAAAAAAAAATTCTTGTTATTAAGATAAAAGTCGACAAAAACAAAAACAGCAGCAACATATAAACACAAATGTACTTGGTAATTCTTAAGGTATACAACCACAAAATTTCAGAGACCCTCAGTTCAATCCCCTTCATTTCACAAATGGGGAAACTGAGACACAAGGCAGATCAAGAGAAGAATCTAGGCCTTTGCCTTGTAGTTCAGCACTTTCTACTAAATTGCTGGAAAGCATCCCTGAAACACTACCATTATTTACTATCACAGGGATTCCTGCCAGATATTTCCTTGAGTTAAAGTCTTACATGCATTTTTATAGCTCAGCCTGTTAAATTTTCTTTTCAGTGTGGGGAGGAAAAAGACACTTCCGAAAGAACCTTGTAAGCACTAGATCAAAACCCCATTAAATGGGTAATGAGAATCCGTGCTAACTGTTCTAGCTCAATTATTTCACTAAAGGAACTCCTAGGTATCTCCTGATAAAGATTTTACTTGTCACTGAAAAGTCATTTCTAATTCCTGAAATTATAGAATAATGGCTGTCACCTTTGCAGGCCATAATCGCTTTTCCCATCTGCAGAGGACATACTTGGCATCCGCCATGGTTTAGACTCATGTGGCAAGTGGTAATGATTTGGCACAAAGTACTTGAAGGTCTGACGGCCGATGTGCCCTGCAACGAAATTTGGACGGTGCTTTATAAAATCATTTCTTGCCACATTAACACAGACACAACCCTCAAGGGCAAAGGTTAGCTCAACTTAACCTCAAGTAGATAGTTCAATTCTGTAATCTTGCATTGAGATGCTTTTTGCCAAAAAAGAAGGCTGACAGACAGAAATGGCTGGCCTCAGTATTTAGGGAGGCCTCTATTTTTTTCATAAATAAAACACAGCAGAGTCCCTCCCAAAGGTTCTGTCTAGATTATTTTGAAAAGGCTCCTAAATAAATCATCTCCATGCTGAATGCCTGCTTACAACCTCATTAGGAGAGACATTTTAAACAAAGCTTACAACCTTCCCCTATTTGGGGAGTTAACACTTGACCACAGCATGAAAAAATGAGAAGAAAATGACTGCTCTTTTGGCTGTCATGTCCCTGAAAAGACAGGGACAGCTGCAGAGAATTGGTTACATCAATGAGGAGAACTGGTTTGGCTGTTGACAGAAATGAAGAGGAGGTTGGGGAGGTTAACAGTAGCAGGAGGGGGAGTTCAGGCAGAATAGAAGAGTTCCCAGCAGAAGAGGGTGTCATCACAAGAAAGATGTTTAAGGAAGAGGTGGGGGGATTTCACAATGGGGGGTGTCCAGGCAACAGAGGAGAGTGGCACAGAAAGAGACTGGGTGGGGTTCAGCCAACAGGGACTGGGAATTTCACCATGGTAGAGAAGGGGGTCGGTTGCAGCAGTGCTGAAGGTACAGGCCGCAGGGATTTCAATATTAAGGAAGATTCATTAAGAAAGATCTAAGTAACAGAAGAGGTCACAGAAGCAGAGGAGGGGTTTAGGCAGCAGGGACCAGTGATTTCATCATGGGGGGGGTTGCAGGCAACACAGTAGAGGATCAAAGCAGAGATGGGAGTTCAGAGGATTTCATCATTGGGGGGGGGTCAGGCAACAGAGGAGGAGGGTCACAGCAGAAATAGGGGTTCAGGCAGCAGCAGCAGCAGTAGGGACGGACCGGGGATTTCACCATAGAGGTCCGGAGCTCACAGCCGAGCTGGAAATTTCAAGCGGCAGGGACCGAGGATTTCACCATGGGAGGGGGCTCCAGGCAACAGAAGAGGAGGGGGTCTCAGCAGCAGGACTAGGAGTTCAAGCTGCAGAGACCGGAGAGTTCGCGGCCAAGCAGGGAAGGGACCTAGGGAGCAGGGCGGGGAGTGCAGGCCACGAAGGAGGGGCCGTCGCGTCCAGGCAGCAGAGCTGCGTCAACGCCCAGGCAGAAGGTTCCGTGGCGGAGCCGCCCATCCCCCCAGGCTAGGCCTGGCCAGCCGCTTCAGCCCTCGCAGGCGCCCCCGAGGGCTGCAGCCCGCCGGGCTCATTCGGGCGCCCTGCCCTTCCCTAGCGCGATGCCCTGAGCCCGGGCGAGGTGGCCACGGCGGCCCAAACGGCGGAGGACCCGCCTGCCAACCGCCGCCACCCGCGCCTCCCGTGTCTCCCGTGTCTCCCGCGTCGCCCGCGCTCACCACCTCCGCAGCCGCCGCCGCTCCCCGTGGGGTCGGGGGCGGGGTTTGCCTCGCGGCCCCGCCAGGCCCCGCCCCCTCCCCCATTGCCCAATGGGACCCGCGCACTACGACGCGTGCCCGCCCCGCAATGGCCCCACCCCCCCGGGCGTCGGCCCACCCCTGTAGCCGTGCTCCGCCCCTTCCGCTGGCGCAGCACAGCCTTACGGCGTCTTCTCACGTCTTCCTGCGTTAGGGGCGCGCTTCTTCGCGCTCAACCCTTTGTCTCCAGGCCTCTGAGGGACAGCGGCTCCTCAGGTTAGGGCGGGAGAATGGACGATGGGCCTGGCTTGCTTCCCTCGCAGAGACCACCTTTCAACCCTCAGAGAAACTTCCAAAATCTTCCATTTCCTGGGGCGCTTCTCAGCTCTGCACAGGACTGACCCCTTTACTGCCCCAAAGCGAGGGCGCCAGTATGCCCCACAAACGGGGGTCACGTGTTTCCCAAGTACAGCAATTCCTCGGGATCAGATTCCCCAGCAGGTGCCTGAAACTGTGGATGGGACCAATCCCTAACCGTAGCCCGATTCCAGCATTCGGAGCCCTTTCCCATGTTCCCTCTTACATTTTCTTTCTTTTTTGGGGGGGGGGACAGAGTCTCTAGCTGTCGCCCTGGGTAAAGTGCCGTTGCGTCGCAGCTCACAGCAACCTCATACTCTTGAGCTTAAGCGATTCTCTTGCCTCAGCCTCCCAAGTAGCTGGGACCACAGGCACCCGCCCCAATGCCCAGCCATTTTTTTGGTTGCAGTTGTCATTGTTTGACGGGCTGGATTCGAACCCGCTAGCTCCCGTGTATGTGGCTGGCGCCCTAGCCGCTTAAGCTATAGGCGCCGAGCCACATTTTCTTAATTTTAGATGGTCTTTACCACCAAGTAGGAGTGCAGTGACATTATCATAGCTCATACAACCTCCAATTCCTGGGCTCAAGTGATTCCCCTGCCTCAGCCTCCGGAGAAGCTGGGATTACAGGTGTGTGTTACCACACTGGGTTAATTTTTTTTATTTTTTCAGAGATAGGATCATGCTATGTTGTCCAAATTGGTCTCAAAGGCCTCAAGCAAGCCTCCTGCTTCAGTATCCCAAAGTTTGGAGATTACAGGGGTGAGCCATGGCGCCCAGCCTGACCAATGCCACACACTGCAGCTCAGACTTCCAGTTGGAGGTGCAGGAACAAAACCAGGGAAGGCTTCTTTTACCTTTTCCATGATATTTTGGATGGAAGGATGCATTTCTTAGCTCTTAACAAACTCAGCATGAAATTTGTTTTCCCTTTCTTTTTTAAGTTGAGAACTTTTCCACCTCACGTGAAGCACTTCCCTGCTAGGCTTTGGCATATCTGAATTTTGCCAGCCTCACTCCTCTTGGGCTTGGGAACCTTTATTAAGTGACATCAAGATTGCTTGCCATGGGTGGTACCTGTGGCTCAGTGAGTAGGGTGCCGGCCCCATATGCCAGAGGTGGCAGGTTCAAACCTCGCCCCGGCCAAAAACGCAAAAAAAAATTAAAATTAAAATTAAAAAAAAAAAAAAAGATTGCTTGCGATGCTGGGCATGACGAAATTTTACCACACTACTCAGAGTGATCTACAATTTAAAACTTCTGAAATAGGCAAGCATGATGGCTCACATCTGTAATGTTAGCACTCTGGGAAGCTTAGGCAGGCAGATTGCTTGAGCTCAGGTGTTCAAGACCAGCCTGAGTGTAAGAATGAAACCTGGTCTCTAAAAATAGCCAGACATTGTGGTGGGGACTTGTCCCAGCTACTGGGGAAACTGAGGCAAGAGGATCACTTGAGGGCGGCACCTGTAGCTCAAAGGAGTAGGGCGCTGGCCCCATATACCAGAGGTGGCGGGTTCAAAACCCAGCCCTGGCCAAAAACTGCAAAAAAAAAAGCGGATCACTTGAGCCCAAGAGCTTGAGGTTGCTGTGAGCTGTAATGCTACAGCACTCTACCAAGGGCAACAAAGTGAAGTTCTATCTCAAAAGAATTATGAAATACTTATTTCTGGAACTTCACATGTAATATTTTCCATTTAATAATTTTAGACTATGGGTAACTGAAACCGCTGAAATCTAACCCACTGATAAGGAGGGTCTACCTTTGTAGGTTTGGTAGTATTTGTTATATAGCTCAGAAGGAGGTTATCCAGTATTGGCACATGGAAGCAGGGCAGGTTTCATTGCCCTGGGACCTGGCATTATACACAGGTCCCTCTGCAATAGAAAGGGTCCCCCTTGTCATCCAGATGAGGGGTATTCATTTAAAACAAGGGAAAACCCTGTATTTTCTTTGTGGGCCTGGCCCTGCTGAGGGTGTAACCACCCCTGCACGTGAGGCCAGGTGCAGTGGATTACTTGAGCTCATGAGTTCAAGACCAGCTTGAGCAAGAGCAAGTCCCTGTCTCTACTACAAATAGAAAATTAGCCAGGTGTGGTGGCGTTCACATATAGTCACAGCTACTTGAAAGGCTGAGGCAAGAGGATCACTTGACCCCAGGAGCTTGAGGTTGCTATTATGATGATGCTAAGGCACTCTACCCAGGGTGAAAGAGTGAAACTCTGTCTCAAGAAAAATAGACAAATTGGCTTGGCGCTTCTAGCACAATGGTTATGGCACCGGCCACATGCACCAAGGCTGGTGGGTTTGAGCCTGGCCCGGGCCAGTTAAACAACAATGACAACCTACAACAACAAATAGTTGGTCATTGTAGTGGGCACCTGTGGTCCCAGCTACTTGGGAGGCTGAGGCAGGAGATTCATTTAAGCCCAAGAGTTGGAGGTTGCTGTGAGCTGTGATGGCATAGCATTCTACCAAGGCCAACATAGTGAGACTCTGTCTCAAAAATAAATAAAGGGCAGCACCTGTGGCTCAAAGGAGTAGGGTGCCAGCCCCACACAAAAACTGCAAAATAAATAAATAAAAGGCTTGGTGTCCGTAGTACAGTGGTTACAGCCAGCCACATATACTGAGGCTGGTGGGTTTGAACAAGGTCTGAGTTGGATAAACAACAATGACAATGGCAACAAGAAATGGACGGGTTGGCTCAGCGCCTGTGGCTCAACGGGCTAAGGCGCCAGCCATGTACACCTGAGCTGGCGGGTTCGAATCCAGCCTGGGCCCGCCAAACAACAATGATGGCTGCCAAAAAAAAAAAAAAAAATGGCTGGGCGTTGTGGCAGCTGCCTTTAGTCCCAGCTACTTGGGAGGCGGAGGCAAGAGACTCGCTTGAGCCCAGGAATTGGAGGTTGCTGTGAGCTGTGATGTCATGGCACTCTCTGCAGGAGACAGCTTGAGGCTCTGTCTCAAAAAAGAAAAGAAATGGCCGGGCATTGTAGCAGGTGCCTGTGGTCCCAGATGCTTGGGAGGCTAAGGCAAGAGAATCACTTAAGCCCAGGAGTTTGAGGTTGTTGTGAGCTGTGAGGCCACAGCACTCGACCAAGGGCAACATAATGAGACTCTGTCTTAAAAAGAAAATAGGCTCAGTGCCTGTGGCCCAACGGGCTAAGGCACCAACCACGTATACCTGAGCTGGCAGGTTCGAATCCAGCCAGGGCCTGCCAAACAACAATGACGGCTGCAACCAAAAAATGACCAGGCATTGTGGCGGGTGCCTGTAGTCCCAGCTACTTGGGAAGTGGAAGCAGGAGACTTGCTTGAGCCCAGGAATTGGAGGTTGCTGTGAGCTGTGATGCCACAGCACTCTATCCAAGGTAACAGCTTGAGGCTCCGTCTCAAAAAAAAAAAAAAATAGACAAAAGAAAGATCAAAATGGGGGCAAGTAGGAGTTACTCTTCCCCAAGTTTCAAACCTTCTTTATGGGTCTTAATTCTGGCTCAGATTGGGTGGGAAGGAGCAGTTCTGCAGGACCCAATGCCTGCGTATTTACCTGACACCAGGAGTTGCTTGGAATAGGGTCTGGCCAAGAAATTCTAGACTCTTCTGTGGTGCCTCCTGGCCTCCAGGAGCACTACTGACAGCCCTTCTTCTTGTGTCCTGACTGCAATGTCAAACCTGGCTGAAGGAAGGTGGGGTCATAATTAGATAAAGCTCCTTGCAGGGACAGTCTAAGCTGACTGTTGTAGCCTAGTGTTAACAAGGTCAGGGTTAACCAATGTGATCCCCTTATGGCCTAATTAGGGATTTGAATGGGTTGGAACATGGGTTGAGTTTCAGTTCAGAGACTGTTTTGATGTTACAGTTTAATCACTTCAGAAAACATAGTTTGAGTCCTGGCTCAAGCTGTCTCACTAGGTGTGTGTCTGTGTGTTTTAATCTTTGAATTAGTTTATGGTTTAGTAACTTAATACATTTTTCACTCATCATCAAATTAACAAGATGAAAGAAACAGTAACACTTGGTGCATGTAGGGTGTTAGATGTGCTGTGGCAATGTGGGCCACTGGGGATGTGAATTGGTACCTGTCTGAAAAGCAACTTGACGTTATCTGTCAAAGTTAACAGATAACAGTATGAATGTTATCATACTCTCAGACTCAGCAATTTCCACTTCCCAGGGATGTATCATAAGGATAATAATCAGTTGGGTACCAAGACTCCCGTGCTTCTTGCACCCTTAGTTATGTCATAGAAAGATCAGGAATCCCTTAAGTGTCCAGCAATAGAGGTTTAGTTAACTAGAATATGATGGCAACCATTTTTTGGCAGTATCTTGTGTAACAAAAGAGAAATGGGTATGATAGATTTCTAGTCTACAGGGAAATGTTTTAAATAAAGCCATAACTAACTTGCAAGCAGTGTGGGTCCTATACAAGGGTGTTCTTACAGCGACCTGCCAGTTGTAACTGCGAATCTTGATGGTTTCGGATCTGTATTCATTCTTTTTTTTTTTGTGACAGAGCCTCAAGCTGTCACCCTGGATAGAGTGCTGTGGCATCACAGCTCACAGCAACCTCCAATTCCTGGGCTCAAGCGAGTCTCCCGCCTCCACCTTCCAGGTAGCTGGGACTACAGGTGCCTGCCACAACGCCCAGCCATTTTTTCGTTGCAGCCATTGTTGTTTGGCGGGCCTGGGCTGGATTCGAACCCGCCAGCTCAGGTGTACATGGCTGGCGCCTTAGCCCGTTGAGCCACAGGCGCCGAGCCATCTGCATTCATTCTTTAAACAATGTTTAAGTGACTACTTGGCAGCAGGGACCAGGCATATGACAGTGAGAAAAATAGCTCTTGGGGAACTCACAGAATAATAGAGTAGATATTTAATAAAGTAATAACATTTATACACCTCCTGTTGGCACTGCTATAAATATTTCATAAGCATTAATTGAATGCAGAACCCTAAAATGTTGGCTTAATAATTAGCCTGATTATTTTTGCTATTCCTGCCCCACTCTAAAGCCTGTTAGGGCCACAAATTTTATTTGCTCACATTCATGCAGTCTGGACTTGGTCGAGTGGGATAGTTCTTCTGCTGGGCCTGGGTGTCGTCATAAGTGCTTATATTTTATTTATTTATTTATTTTTGAGACACAGCCTCAAGCTGTCACCCTGGATAGAGTGCTATGGCATCACAGCTCACGGCAACCTCCAATTCCTGGCTCAAGTGAGTCTCCTGCCTCCGCCTCCCAAGTAGCTAGGACTACAGGTGCCCGCCACAAGGCCGGGCCATGTTTTGGTTGCAGTCGTCATTGTTGTTTGGCAGGCCCTGGCTGGATTGGAACCGCCAGCTCAGGTATACATGGCTGGCACCTTAGCCCGTTGAGCCACAGGCGCCAAGCCAAGTGCTTATATTTTAGCTGGTGGCTCAGTGGAAGATTCGGGACAGCTGAGCTGGTGTCTCTCTACATGGACTCTTGTGGACAAGGAAATTGTGGGGTCCCTCAACAGGCTGAGACACTGGTGCCACCATACATCTTCTGTTTCCTCTTTGTTAAAACCAGTCAGGGGGCCAGGTCAGATTTTAGAGGTGAAGATGATACTAGAGACAAGATTCTTGGTGATCACACATAGATGGCCACACCTATTTTACAGACAAGGAAAATGAGGCTCCAGAACTAAAATGTGAAAGAAGAAGTCAAGCTTCAGCATTCACACGGCTAACCACTGCACAGTAAAATAAATACAGGTTTAAAAAAACAAAAAAGCGCGGCGCCTGTGGCTCAACGAGTAGGGCACCAGCCCCATATACCGAGGGTGGTGGGTTCAAACCCGGCCCCAGCCGAACTGTAAAAATACAAAAAAGTCAAAAACAAAATAAATATAGGTTCTGAACAAGTCAGTACAGGAGAAGAAAGGGGAGCCACATGAGTAACAGAGAGAGCGCCCCGTCTGGAGGAGCGATCAGATCATGACATTAAATTTGAAACTTGCTATCTGGGTGGGGAAAGGGCTAGGAGAGGGTTTCAAGAGTATAAGGAACTGTGCAGAAGCCCTGTGCTGGCCAAAGGATCAACTGCTCAGGAACTAACAGGTGAGACCAGGGCTGAGGTGGAGGGAGAGAGAGCAGTGGGGAGCCCTGGGAAAGTTTTTCTCCCTAATATCCTATTTTGAAATAGTTATAGATACACAGAGAGGTCCTGTGCACCTTCACCCAACTTTCCCCACGATGACATCTCACGTGACTGACTCAGATACAAGGTGCCAGCAGAGCTCTATGCTACTCTATCCAATGTGCTGTTCATGTAATAGCCATAGTCAAGCCCCAGAATATTTCCACCACAGCAAAGATGTCCCTCAAGATGCCCCCTTATAGCCACACACCATCCCCACCCTTAGCAACGAGGAATTTCTGTTTTGTGTCTATGACTTTGTCATTTTGAGAATATTCCATAAGACCGGGCATGGTGGCTCATACCTGTAATCCTGAACTCTGGGAGGCCAAGGTGGGTAGATAGCTTGAGCTCACAAATTTGAGACCAGCCTGAGCAAGAGCGAGACCCTGTCTGTACTAAAAAACATAAAAACTAGCCAGACATTGTAGCATTTATCCGTAGTCCCAAGTAACTGAACCAAGAGGATTTCTCAAGCCCAAGGGTTTGAAGTTGCTGTGAGCTATGATGCCACAGTACTCTAACTAGGGCACAGAGTGAGACTCTGTCTGGAAAAAAAAAAAAAAGAATGTTCCATAGATACAGCCACATAGCATGTAACCTCTGGAGATGGGCCCTGAACTCAGATTTCAGGACATCTATACACATTGTAGCATGTTTTTTCTTCCTTAGTGTAAGTAATATTCCATGGTGGGTGTGGCCCCAGGATGATAGCCACAATTTTTTTTTGAGACAGGGTCTCATCTGTCATTTGAACTGAAGTGCAGTGGTGCAATCACAGCTTTCTGCAGCCTGGAACTCCTGGGCTCAAGCACTCCTGCCTTGGCCTCCTGAGTAGCTGGAACTACAGGCTTAAGGTCCATAATTTTAAGTCCATGTGTAGAGTCCTTTTGCCATGTAACAGGCCATATACAGAGTAAGAGCTAGGTATGGACATCCCTGAGGGCCATTTTGTCCACTGCAAGGTCTTGGGTCTTAGGGAGTGGTGATGTGACACCCAGACAGATCACTCTGCCCTATATCCCATGGGTCACATGTCCACATACCTGTCCCTGTTTGCAGGTAAGCCAGGAAAATTATCTTTATTCAGGGGCCACATGTACACTCTTAAGTGGGGCTGCCCTGCTCCTAGAAAGCAAGAAGAGATATCAGAAGACTGCTACCAAGCTGGGTGATAGCAGAAGTCTCCACACCTTACTCCAAAGGTATTTCTGAGGACCAACTGAGATCTCAGCTGCAAGTGTCTGCACAGAGCCTAGAGTTTTTGTGGTTGTAGCAGGGTGAATTTTAGGAGTCAGGAGCTTGAGGACAGAGTCAGAAGACCTGAACATTCAGGTTGGCTCTGCTCCCTGGGGACATCAGCTATGCCTGGGTTTATCTGCTATCAATTGGGGATGACAGCACCAGGAATCTCCTGAATCCTCCCCACCTATGTTACCCACTGTGTGTCCCCTGGAGCATCTCAGGAGGGTGGGGGGTTTGCAGGGGGCCTTCTACCCTGTGTTGTGTGGGGCCCAATAGCTGACCTCTGATGAGCTGGTGAGTGGTCAGGGAGTGAACAGAACCCTCCCCAAGGGGCTGCCCCATGGATCACGCCAGAAAGTCCTGTACCAGCAGAGCAGAACTTTAGTCCTTGCTGTCCTCACCCCTAACATGTAGAATAGCCAGGAAGGCTGGTGATGTGATAAGGGAAGAGTGAAAACACACCCCCAGAGAAAGGCCACCCTACTTCCTAAACCACCCCTGCAGCACCCCTGGTTTGGAGAAGCACCGGCTGCATTGCACCCTCTTCTCTCCCTGCTCTGCCTGGTCTCCTGCCTGCATGGTGTGTTAGGCAGGATTCTAAAGTGGCCCCTGGGGGTTCATACCTCCCACCCCAAGCAAGGATGGACCCTGTGGATGTGATGGCTGTCGCTTCCCTGATCATGTGAAGCGAGGTGAAGGGACTGTCCAGATGTGATAGGGACCCTACTCAAGTGACCATTAGTTAGTCTAATGGAAAATCACCCTGTGCAGCTCAGCGCTTGTGGCTCAAGCAGCTAAGGCGCCAGCCACGTACATCTGAGCTGGTGGGTTGGAATCCAGCCCCAGGGCCCGCCAAACAACAATGACGGTTGCAACCAAAAAAAAAATGGCCGGGCGTTGTGGCAGGCGCCTGTAGTCCCAGCTACTTGGGAGGCGGAGGCAAGAGACTCGCTTGAGCCCAGGAATTGGAGGTTGCTGTGAGCTGTGATGCCATAGTACTCTACCCAGGGTGACAGCTTGAGGCTCTGTCTCAAAAAAAAAAAAAAAAAAAGCCAGGCGTTGTGGTGGGCGCCTGTAGTCTCAGCTACTTGGGAGGCGGAGGCAGGAGACTCGCTCGAGCCCAGGAATTGGAGGTTGCTGTGAGCTGTGATGCCACGGCACTCCACCCAGGGTGACAGCTTGAGGCTCTGTCTCAAATAAAATAAAATATAAAATAAAAATAAATTTAAAAAAAAAAGGAAAATCACCCTGTGTGGACTTGGCCTGACCAGGGGAATCTGGCTCACCTGCAAAGGAAGGCTTGGGTCCCTCCTTTTCTGTGAGCTCCTTGGGCCACCTGACCCCCTCCAGTGGCCCATTATAACTACTGCTCCCCTGGGAGCCCCTGCCCTTTGAGCCCATGCTGGCTTATGCCTAGAGAGCATGGGCACAGCTGTTTCCACGTGGAGACGTGGCCCTTCTGCCCATTAAACTCAGATGTGGCCGAGGCACTTACTGTGGCCAGTGAGATGTGAGCACAGTGCTAGGGTGACTACACATCTCTCCTTGTTCCCTTTCCTTCCTGTGATGGGAGCCAGTCCTGTTCCTGGCTGTGGGCACCTTGTCAGCCTGCATCCACAAGGCAGGAGTTGGCCAACTGCCGTGGGCAACCATGGGTAAAGCTTCCCAGAGCTGTCCTAACAGAGTATCACAAACCAGGAGTGGTCTGGGAGCTTGAAACAACAGACATGTATTTTCTCATGGTTTGGGGAGCCAAAAGCACAAAATCAAAGTATAGGCAGGGCTGGTTCTCTCTGGAGGCTCTGAAAGAAGCTGTTCCCTGCCTCTTCCCTGGTTGCTGATACCTCCGGCTTTCCTTGTATTTCTTTCTTTTTTTTTTTTTTTTTTGGAGACAGAATCTTACTTGGTAGACTGTTAGAGTGCTGTAGGTAGCATCTTAGCTCACAGCATCCTCAAACTCTTGGGTTCAAACAATTTGCTTGCCTCAGCCTCCCAGGTAGCTGGGACTATATGTGCCCTCCACAGCGCCTGGCTTTCCTTGTATTTCTTGGATTGTAGACATCTCCCTCTTCTTCTATCTCTGTCTCCCTTCACCTTCGTGGAGCTGTCTCCCTGTGTGTCTCTGCCTCCTCTTCTCCTGGAGACCCCAGTTCTTGGACCAGAGCCCATCCTACTCTCCTGTGACCCTATCTTAACTGATTACATCTACAAAGACCCTATTTCCATATAAGGTCATGTTCTGAGGTTCTGAGTGGACATGAATTTTGGGTAGACATTGTTTAACCTGGTGTGGGCAGCATATGTGTAAAATAAACCTTTGTTGTTCCTCCTTCCTGAACTGTGAGATACTTGTTACAACACTGCTGCCTCACTTGCCCTGATATACATCACTTTCCCTATTGTCCTGTGATAATTGGTTCACATACTGTCCTTCCCCTGCAGATCAGCAACTGTATGTCATTCTGTCTTATATTGTAAAGGATGGGGAAAAATTAATTTACCAACAGGCACCAGAATTCATCTTAGAGACACAACTAGGCTTGTTTATGAGAATACCTTAATTAGTTGGAGGGAATGGTGTAGAGAGGACATGAGATGAAAATGGCCCAGAAAGAGAGTGAGAAACTCCTCTGTAGGAGGAAACAGCTGCAGTGTGGTGTTGAGGGAGAGAGGATCCCAGGGGATCCAGAGACAGAAAGACAGCTGGGAGACAGGGCAGAACAGATGGGGCAGCTCCAGCATCAAGTTTATGGGTCTCTGGAGCGTGAGCCAGGAACAGTGAGACTTTTCCTGAGCTGAGCTCACTCTACTAACACACAAAATTGAGGCAGAGATAGGCAGGTTCGTGGGAGCTCAGCACCCAGTGGCTGGGCAGTACAGAGGCATGTCTCATAAAGGGATTAATAGTGAGATGAAAATTGTGGGAAAAGCCCTGGAATTTATGAGAAACCCAAGGAGAACCAAGCTAGAAATTAAAACAATTAAGCCCTGACCCACCTGTGTAGGCCCCTGGTGTTGGTCCAGTTTCATGCTCTGAATTGGGCTTAGAGCCATCCTGGCATAGGGACAGGTCAGTGTTTTTTCCACCATGTTCCTTAGCTTTGTTTGATGAATTTCTCCAGAGCTGCATTACGTCTTTTATTATAAATTATAAAACAATAAACAAAAAGGTGCTGGCTCTTGGCCAATCTATTAAGGACTCCTCCAGGATGAGGGTCTTAAGGTGCTGAACCAGGCTGGATGCCTGTGCTCAGTGATTAGAATGCGGGCCACATGCTCTGGGGTTGGTGGGTTTGAACCCAGTCCCAGCCAGCTAAACAACAATGACAACTGCAACAACAACCACAAAAAATAGCCAGGCATTGTGGCTGGTGCTTGTTTTTTATTATTTATTTATTTATTTATTTATTTTTATTTATTTATTTTTTTTTTAGACTGAGCCTCAAGTTGTCACCCTGGATAGAGTGCTATGGCATCACAGCTCACAGCAACCTCCAATTCCTGAGCTCAAGCGAGTCTTTTGCCTCCACCTCCCAAGTAGCTGGGACTACAGGCGCCTGCCACAACGCCCGGCCATTTTTTGGTTGCAGCCGTCATTGTTGTTTGGCGGGTCCTGGTGCTGGATTCGAACCTGCCAGCTCAGGTGTACGTGGCTGGCGCCTTAACCTGTTGAGCCACAGGCGCCGAGCCTATCAGGTTTTTTTTTCATAATCAAATGGGAAATATATTAATTTTAGAATTATTCATGTTTTCTCTAGCTACCTAATTATCAGGGGTTTTTGTTTGTTTTTGGTCAACAAACTTCTTAGGATCATGCGGAGTATACAGTTTGAAGAGAGCTAAACGTTATTTAGGAATGTCTACTTAACTCATCTAACTCCTTAAATCTTTTCAGGTGTGAGAAAGTTGCTTCAGCTTTTTGAACCTATGTGTGGACAGTCCTTAGACACTCACTAGATAACAGCCCTTCAGATACAATTTCAATCCTTTTGTGTTATTTTAGTAGCATTGCTTACAGGGTCATTTTCCTGAATACTATGTGTGTTGAAATAATCTATCTTAATATATGTCATGTATATCACATATATATATGAATACATTATAATTTGGACTTTCTTCCTGTCGTATGATCTAATTTTTAAAAGTATTTTGCTGTTTACATCACAGTAACTATCAATTTTTTTCAGATGAGTGAAATTTACAAAAAATGTGTAAGCGCTCTAAAATCATTTATTATTAAATGCGACTTTTAAAATGTTCTCTTTGACAATATTCTATTTAGATGAATTAAGAAAGACTTATAGGCACCATAAAGTTACATTTCATACACAAAAGATTGGGAAATGATAAGGCAAACGAAGCTTCTAGTATCTATCTTATGCATAAACTATGAACTTTATGCATAAAATATGCCAAATTTAATGGTAAATATTTAATCCATCTTTCTGCTTATAAAAGCAATAAGGCTCAAGTTCTGTCAAAGCTGAATGTATTTGTTTCTTGATTATTTAAAAGGCAAAGTAAAATTACACTTTTAGGGATCCTTTCTATCCTTTGTTACTAGAGAACTTTGTCTGAACATGTAGAGCTCTGGAACCACAGGAGAGACGGTTTCTCCCCTCCATCTGCAGGGGGCTCTGGGCCTTGCTTTGCTGGGCCTTCCATTTGCTGTTGATAATCATTCTTTCCCTTTGAGAGAGTAAGAAGGCGAGGACACAGTCTGAGTGTTTTGGGGTTTTTTTTTTTTTTAGATAAAAGAATCTCGTAACTAATTTATTACATTAAGAAATAGAGCTTCAACCCTTGCTAACCTTAATTTTTATGTATTGTTTTTTGCATAAGGTGAACTTCACTGACATTCTAGTTTGAACATAATACTGTAACTTTACATATAAAACAAGTATTACAGGGTGTGCTCCCATTTAATGGGCACAATGTTAGGAGGCAGGACAGAATTCTGTCCCTATCTCACAAATGCAAACATTGTAACCTAGTTCTTTGTACCCTCAAATTAACCTGAAAACATAGTGGAAACATGGAAACTTGGAAAACATTAATGTGAGATTATAAGCTCTGTCAGACCAGAAGACCAACCTTTTTCCTAATGACCTTTTTTCTAACATTTCCAATAAATCACAAAGACAAAGGAACATAAGGGTCTTGCCAACACTTAGCATTTGTACTTCAATATATGAATATATTCACAAAGTTCTCACAGGTGTGTATTAGGTTGTAGTTATGCACTCGTTCTAAATGTAGATTGCCAGAATGTTGCCTACTTTTCTTTTAAAATACTACTCTTGACCTTAGAATAATATTCCAATAGAAAATATCTCATGTTATTAATATATCTAATGTGCCCTGTACTCTTAAATAATTCCATCCACAATATTTACTTAGTTTTTATTGTTTTAGAGACAGCGTCTCACAGTGGCGTGATCATAGCTCACTGATCATAGGCTCAGGCAAATCGTCTCCCCTCAGCCTTCCAAGTATCTGGGGTATGGTCTACCACCCCCTGCTAATTTAAAAAAAAAACACTATTTTTGGAGATAGGGATTTACTATGTTGCCCTCAGTCTGGTCTTGAACTCTTGGCTTTCCACCTTGGTCTCCCAAAGTGCTAAGATTACAGGCGTGAGCCACTGTACGTAATCTGTTCCACAGGTTTTTCTTTTGTTGTTTGTTTGTTTGTTTGTTTGTTTGAGATAGAGTCTCCCATGTCGCTCTTGGTAGACTGCCATGGCGTTACTCACAGCAACCTGGGCTTAAGTGATTCTCTTGCCTCAGCCTCCCCAAATAGCTGGGACCACAGGTGTCTGCTACAACACTCGGCTATTTTTTTTGTTGTAGTTGTCCTTGTTTTTAGCAGGTTTGAACCCGCCAGCCCTGGTGTATGAACCCTGTACTAGCAAGTTTGAACCTGCCAAACCCTGTTCCACAGTTTTGTGTGTAAACTGCTGTACATTTTAAATGTTTGGGTGTTAATTGTCCATGCATACTGATCATCTTTGTGTGTATGTGGAGTCTTAAAGGGCCAAATAATAAGTATTTGGGGATTTGCAAGCCAAGTAGCAAAATTAAGGATATCATGAAAGTATTTTATATAACCATTTAAAATGTAGCCATTTTTGGCAGCGCCCTTAGCTCAGTGAGTTGGGTGCCAGCCACATACACCAAGGCTGGCAGGTTCAAACCCGGCACGGGCCAGATAAAACAACAATGACAACTGTAACCACAACAACAAAAATAGCCAGGCATTATGGCAGGCGCCTGTAGTCCCAGCTACTTGGGAGGCTGAAGCAAAAGAATTGCTTAAGCCTAAGAGTTGGAGGTTGCTGTGAGCTGTGATGCCACATCACTCTACCCAGGGCGACAACTTGAGACTCTGTCTTAATAAATAAATAAATAAAATGTAACCATTTAAAACTGGATAAATCATTCTTGGCCCAGGGACAGTAGTTTACTAACCCCTAAACTACAATAATGTCACTTTAATATTTAGTGTCTCAGCCTGGTCATGGTGCTCACGTGGTGCTCACATGGTGCTCACATGCATGGATCACACCTGTAATCCCAGCACTTAAGGGAGGCCGAGGTGAGAGGATCTTTGAGCCCACAGTTTGAAGTTGCAGTGAGCTATATGATGCCACTGCATTGTAGCCTGGGCATCAGAATGAGACTCTATTAAATCACGCAAATTAGCAGTAATCTCAAACCTAAATAATGTAATATATTTTTAGACCTAATGATTTAAGGAAAGTTAAGTTTTTTGAAAGTTAAATATTTCAGATGTTTGGTTTTGAACTATCTTGTGTTTAAAATGAGAGCCATGTCTATTGGAAATAGTGGTATTCTTTTTTTTTTTTAATTGTACAAAGAATGAAAGTAATTAATAAGTTGCATTGCTGCCAAGTTTTAACAGCAGTGGTATTCTTTCTTTCTTTCTTTCTTTTTTTCCTAAGGCCTGGGCCGGGTTCAAACCTGCCAGCCCGATGTATGTGCCTGGCACCCTAACCACTGTGCTATGGGTGCCAAGCCACTGATAGAGCTTTTTTTTTTTTTTTTTTATTGTTGGGGATTCATTGATGGTACAAGAAACCATGTTACACTGGTTGCATTTGTTAGGAAAAGACCCTCTTACAATTGTGTTTTGCCCCCAAAAGGTGTGGCACACACCAAGACCCCAAAACCCCACCCCCCTTACTCCTTCCCTCTCTCTGCTCTTCCT
>CAUYON010151595.1:0-49173 GCA_963573935.1 Arctocebus calabarensis | reverse complement strand
GATAGTAAGAAGGGTAGCATATAATACCTGTCAAAACTTAATTTATATCAACATCGTCTATGAGGGATAGCCATTCACCAGCTTGTGTTTGTTTGTTTGTTTTTTGAGACAGAGTCTCACTATGTGTCGCCCTCGGTAGAGCGCTATGGCCTCACAGCTCACAGCAACCTCAAACTCTTGGGCTTAAGTGATTCTCTTGTCTCAGCCTCCGAAGTAGCTGGGACTATAGGCACCCACCACAACACCTGGCTATTTTTGTTGTTGTTGTTGTTGTTGCAGTTGTCGTTGTCTAGCAGACCCTTGCTAGGTTCGAACCCCTGCCTTGGTGTATATGGCCAGTTCCCTAACCATTGAGTATGGGCACCAAGCCATCAGATTATTTTCCAATGATCTTTACCTCCTTGGCTCTTAGAGAAAGAAAGAGAGGGAGAAAGAAAAGAAAAAACTTCTTGCATCACTAATGTGAACTATCATTATAAACGTGATTCCTTGGGATAATATTTTGAAATCTACATTACATCTGTATTTTTCTTCTCCCTATAATTTGCTATTGCTCCTCTCCTGTATGTTAGTCTTCTGTTAGGTGATCATTTGATCGTTGTCCTAGAAAAAGGACAAAAAGAACAAACAAAAATAGTCTAAAAGTATTTCTGGCTTTCTTTAATAAAAGCTTGAATTCTCAAGAGAAGGATTTCAAAGTATGTGGAAGAAGCTTCAAAGGGGAAAGGATTGCCCTGAAACTAAAAAAATGTATCTTCATTGACACATACAAGGAGAGAGACAAATGGAGAACGATCAGTTTCCTGAGTGAGAAGCAAGAAACCGGAAACCGATACTGGAAGGGTAGCTCAAGAAAGTAGCGGCCCAAAGGAGGCATGGCAAAAGAGTCCCATGATGTCATGGTGTCGGCATCCAGGTGTGTCATGGGAGATGAGTCATTGCATAAATACTCTCTAGAGCTCACTCATCTGTACTGGAGATTACAATAGTTCTACTTTCCAAGTCTAGCCGAAGGAAGCCAAAGTGACTTGTCAGGGCTTGTGTGGGAGCCACTAGGAAGGATCGAGTTGTTTGTTCTATGTGCTTAAGTATGGAAAAATGTAAACTGCCACCACAAGGCAAAGATCAGTTGGAGAAGAGAGCCCAGTCAAAGAAAGTGATTTCCAAGAGATGAAGGAGAATTGGGGTACTGAAGATCTTTGAGCTTAAATTCTAGAGCTAGACCTACCACTGGCCTCACAAGTCATATGAATAAATTTGTTCTTTTTTAGCTAACATAAGTTTGGGTTGAATTTTCTATCATTTGCTTTAGAAAGAGCCATAATTCATATGCCTATTCCCAGTATCTGTGAAGGCCTTAGTGCTTTGAAATGCAGAACTTCTCTTGTTGACTAGCATCAATGCATACACATACGATATTGATTTATTATGCTTACTGCTACTGGACAGAGTAAAGGGAGATTTAACATTATCACACATGTGCAATGTCAGAGTCAAACTGAAATGCTCATTTTTGATTACACTTCCAGGGAGGATGGAACTCTTCTTTCAACAGAGATATTAAACCTTCCTATCACCAGTGCAGAAAATTCAAGATCAAAGCTGGAGATGTGATATAGAACAGACTTCGTCTATCTCCCACCTTTTCATAACTGCACCCCCACCTGCAGCTTCTAGTGCTAGTCAACTAATACTAATTCCCCAGATTGTTCATGGTGCTTTATGCGTTAGTAACTCTGTGCCACCTATTTCTTTAGTTTGGAATAAACATCCCATGCTGTCAACCCTTTAAGACTCAGCTCAAGTATCCTGGCCTCTGCAAAATTTTACCTGACGCTGACACTGTCTTGCTCCTCATTCCTCCCACATACATACTCTAAAATCCATCACTCACTTAGGTCCCACACTGTATATCCTTCTATTGTGGCCTCTATACAAATTTTTGGTTGTTTATTCCTCTAGCTCTCCTACTATGAGATTGAGCTACATGAGGCCAGGAGTGTTCTCTAATTCATTTTGAAAATTTTTTCTTTTTTTTTTTTGTAGAGACAGAGTCTCACTTTATTGCCCTCGGTAGAGTGCCGTGGCATCACACAGCTCACAGCAACCTCCAACTCTGGGCTTAGGTGATTCTCTTGCCTCAGCCTCCCGACTAGCTGGGACTACAGGCACCCACCACAATGCCCAGCTATTTTTTTGTTGCAGTTTGGCTGGGGCTGGGTTTGATCCCACCACCCTCAGTATATGTGGCCAGCACCCTACCCATTGAGCCACAGGTGCTGCCCTTATATTGCAATTTTTAAGGGGCTGGCCATTAAGCTATCAATAACTATCTATGAATAGTGGAAATAAATAATTTGATACATTAAATAAATGAGTGAGGAAGCAGAGAGATTCATAGATTTTTATACCTGGGAGCTTAGAATTCATCTAATCCTTGTGAATTAAAATATGTATCATAATAGTAGAAATAACAAAATTAAAATTTCTAAAAGAATGAGAGTTTTAATTTTGTCCGGATTCATTATATGATAGCATTCTATTTTTATGCTTGTATTAATTTAATAATATATTACAAAGTATAAGAATTCCTTTTTTTTTTTTTTTGTAGAGACAGAATCTCACTTTGTCATCCTCAGTAAAGTGCCGTGGGGTCACACAGCTCACAGCAACCTCCCACTCCTGGGCTTAGGCGATTCTCTTGCCTCAGCCTCACAAGTAGCTGGAACTACAGGGGCCCACCACAACACCTGGCTATTTTTTCTGTTTTGCAGTTTGGCCGAGGCCAGGTTTGAACGCGCCACCTTCTGTATATGGGGCTGGCCCCCTACTTGATGAGCCACAGGTGCCACCCAAGTATAAGAATTCTTATTCTTTAAGTTTGCCTTCTCTATTTTAAGTTGAAGATCTTCTTTCTATTCCTTTTGAGCATTTTTTCTTCTATATGATTGCTTCCCTAGTCTATATAATATTTGTGACTATACAGTATTTATAATAGCCAAGAATCAAAACATGAGTTCAAATAGTAAATAAATTTTAAACACTTTAAGGATCCAAGTTAAATATAACTGGAAAAATGAGTCTTCACCCACTTTATACAAACATACTCACATATACACACGTTCATATCCATACTCTTGAATAATTGCATGGTTTCAGCATTTTTGTTTGGGAAGGGAGTTTCCGTTACTTGAAAAGTTTACTGGGTGGATCGTTACCGACCTGAAGGAATCTGGGCATGTGTAGAATCAAGAGGAGGAATAAAGTGGCAATCAACAATGACTCTGCAGAAAAATGTTCCCAATTTTCTCCGTTTAGCATAGACTCAGTACAAATTACAACATGTTTGAGGAATATTTCTCTTCTTTCATGTGAATTGTCCTTAATATTATAATAATTATTAGCCCTTAGTGTGTGTGTGTGTGTGTATATATATATATATATATATATGCATATATGCACACATGTGTGTGTTTGTGTGTATGTAGAATCCAAGAAATGATCAAGAAGAGTAAGGCGACAAATCTTCATTGCTGCCGATGGGCAAGAATTTGAAGGAAAACTCCACAGGGCTATGCAGTGGGAGTCCTTTTGGGGTATTATTCTAGACTGCCTGGTTTAAACTTTGGAAAAGGTATTGCCAAAAAATAATATCCTGTGGGTTGGGAAAGAAGGATGAACATGTCATAAGATAAACGACCATGAGTAAGGAATAAAATTGTAAAGATATGTACTGCAGAGATATGAGGAAAGATGCATTCAAAGACAGAAGTACATAATGGTGAACTCTGAGACAAGCAACCAAGGCGAAGACTCAGGGTGTGATTGTAAGGCGATACCTGCAAGATTTTTCAGTTGTTTTTGTTGTCCTTGCTCGCTTTGTTGGAAAGGGGAAAAGTTTCATTTAGTGAAGAGTTTTTATTGACGTAGAGAAGTGTAACCTTAAACCTTCTGCACGTTGTACCTCCCACAGGCTAGAATTGTGGTCCCAACATCCAGGAGAGCTTTGGCAGGTAGCAGGGAAATGAGTGGAGCCCTGCAGAGGAGCATGCAGGAGAATGTGTACCTTGAACCAGCTACAGGTAAGCAGATAACCCAATAGGAGACACGGGGGGGAAAAAAGCAACAACCTTCTTTCCGGAAGGAATCAGAACTTCCTGTCGATTTTACCTTTAAACACCACCCTCCTACACACATACACATACACACACAAAATTAAAAAATAAGAAATGTGGCTGTTTCTTCCTTTTTTGATTTTCATCTTCTCTTACCTGGACTTTGATGTCAGTCTTGCGGCGGTGTGTCCTACTCCACACCTTCTCCAAGGTTGTCTTGGAAGAGAGCCTTCGCTCAGGTTCCTCCCCAGTGCTCTGCCAGTAGCACCAGTAAAATCTTTCTTCTTGGTTATTGTACTCAGGATTGAAGTACAATTGATTGTATTGAAAGCTGCTCCTTTCATTCAGAACTATTCAAAGCTAGTGGATGGAGCCATTTGTAGAACCATTAAAAATGTGTTATTTTTGTTCAGCTAAGAAGTATCATTAAAGTCATTTGTGTACTAAGAGGATTTCATTTAAAGATTTACCCATTTAAAGATTGCCCAAGTTTTCAATATTGAGACAGATGGTACCACAGTAAAAGTTGTGATGTCCTTGAAAAGCTATCAGTTTTGTTTTGGAAAGTAAATGTTCCTATAGTGATCAATAAAGCTTGTGGTATACCTGTCTGTAACAATTGTATAATTCCGTCAAATGTCTCTGATCCTAGATGAATCTGCTTTAGGAGAGATGGCAATATGGCATCTGATAGAGAGCATGATGAGATCTGTGAACACAGATTTTGGATACAAATGGATTTGTTCTGATGCATTAATTGTGGAATTCTAGGGCTCTTGATCTCTGTACTAAATAAACCATCACCATGGTGTATCAGGATATTTATGGAACACACAGCCCACTTAATTTCCTGAAAATTAGTTTCTTACAGCATTTTCAAAAATCTTCTTTGAAGTTAAGTTTATGTTCAATTTCTGACATGCATAATAGACAAAGTTATAAATACTTAGAAAAGAAGGATCTCCCTTCCTCCATCCTGCTAATCCATGACATTGTAAAAGGACCTCACCATAGCTTTGAATTCCGGCCTGCAATTCCTATGACCCCTCTTTTTTATATCTCTAGTCTACCTTAATTGAATAGATAGAAGCTAGTCTTGTCCTCATCTGTATCATGGAGAAGTATATGACAGATGTCTTCATAAATACCATTGATGTAAGATTTCTCCTATATCAACAATGACTTTTTAATACATTCAACTTTGGTATTTAGTTTATATGCCTTACATTCAAAAGCTCTTCACCCACTGCTGCCCACATACGCTGACAACTGTTCTGATCCCAGCAGGAGTAACAGATTTTATTTCTTAAGCATTGCAAAACTACGACCAGAGTGTTATTATTAGAAGAAAGATCCTCATACTGGCTTTGCAATAGAGGGAAAACGAAGAATTAAGATGAAAATAATCTAGCAAATTAAAAAATGTCCCACATTTTTAAAATTGTAATTCAGTTTGGTTTTCAAAGGCAACATATTGCAATGCTCAAATTTCAAAAGGTACAAAATTTTGTATGGAGAATAATTTATATTGTATCTGTGTTCTCCTGTTATTAAACTCTTTCCAAGCTAAATCAATGTTATAAAATGATTATATCTTCCCACAAGGCAGTCCCTGTATATATAAGCACATATATGTTTGAGTGCATATCTTGTCTATTTTTTCTTAACAACTTATCTTGGGGATATACTAGTGTAAGTATATAAAGAGCTTTTAATTTTTTCTGCTTGAATACTATTCCATTGACAGAATATACATGATTTATTTTTATCAGTACCAAGTAGATAGCCATTTAAGTTGTTTCCAATCCTTTGCCAGGAGGAAGACATTGTTATCACTTTGCTTATTGGGTAGGTATTTCCTTAGGATAAACTCTTAAAAGTGAAATTTCTTGGTTAAAACTATGTGTATTCTGTAAGGAATGCAATTCACTTCATTCTGAACTAATTTTAAAAGATTCAAAAGATCATGCCTGTAATCCTAGTACTCTGGGAGGCTGAAGTGGGTGGTTTGCCTGAGCTCAGGAGTTCGAGACCAGCCTGGGCTAGAGAGAGAGACCCTGTCTCTATAAATAGCCGAGTTTGTGGTGGGAGCCTATAGTCCCAGCTACTTAGGAAGCTCAGGCAAGTGGATCTCTTGAGCCCAAGAGCTTGAAGTTGGTGTGAGCTATGATGCCATAGCACTCTACCTAGGGTGACAAAGTGAGACTCTGTCTAGAAAAAAAAAAAATCAAAAGAAACAAAAGGATAAATTTTGAAAAGTAAGCCTCCTTTACAACTCATTTGCCCAATTATACATCTCCTTTCCCCAAGAGCAAATATTACCACTTCTTATGCATCCATTCAGACATTTCACACACACACACACATGCATGTGTGCACACATTAAAGTTATTACAAGAGAATTTAGTTTATTAATTCCAATTTGTATTTTCCTCTGCATTATATTCTGAAAAAGTCAGAAGGTTCTTACCAAGGTTATGGGTCAAAGGATTCAATGTAAGTTTTTAAGACAGGAACATACTGCTACTGTCTCATACATCATCATCATCATTTAAAGTGACCATATAGGCCCGGCGTGGGGGCTCACACCTGTAACAGTAGCACTCTGGGAGGCCAAGGCAAATGGATTGCTTGAGCTCAGGAGTTCTGAAACCAGCCTGAGCAAGAGTGAAACCTCACCTCTACTAAAAATAGGAAAAAAAAAAAAAAAAAACTAGCTTAGCATGGTGGCACATACATGTAGTCCCAGCTACTCAGGAGGCTGAGGCAAGAGAATCGCTCAAGCCCAAGAGTTTGAGGTTGTTGCGCGTTATGATACCAAGGCACTCTACTCGGGGTGAAAGCTTGAGACTGGCTCAAAACTAAATAAATACGTACCTAAATAAAGAGATCATACAAATTCCACCAGTTTTCTCTACGGACATCTGTTCTGTGTGGAGGGAAGTGAGGCTATAGATAAATAGCCTTGCACTGTCCTCAGCCAAACATTTTCCCACAAGATTCACTTTATAGCATTTGCCCTGTGTGTGTGGCAAACAGACATAGTTGCTCTGTAGTCCTATCCTCCTGCTAGAGATTCCCTCCATTCTCTTGTGTTGGATACTCTGTTTCCGCTGCCCCATGCCATTGTCTTTTTCTTAATGTTCTGTCTCTCTGTCCCACTTCCACCCTCTTGCATGCATTTCTCTCTCAGAATATAGCTTCCAATAACCCCACAGCATCCAATAGTGTCTAGGAAGTATATTTTTCTTTAAGGTCTTGCATTTCTGAAAATATTTTTGTTCTTCTTTTCTTTCTGACTACTGGTTTGGCTGGTGATAAAGTTCTAGGTGGGAAATACATTCTTTTTCCAGAAATTTATAGGCGTTGCTCCAGTCTTACTATTAAATCCAATACTGTGTGATTTCTGCCTCATTTTTTTGTTCTTTGGAAATATCCATGATTTTCTCTTTGTCCTCGATGCTCTAGAAAATTCCAGTGACATGCCTTGATGCAATTTTATTTTCATCCAATGTATTCAATGCTGGATAGGTTTTTCAATCTAGAAACTACAGTTTTGGAGGATTTTCTTAAACTACTTCATTGATGTTTTCCTTCTGTATGCTATCTTTCTTCTCTCTTTTTGAAACTCCTTTTCTTTTCTTAAATGTTGAACCTCTTAGAATGGTTCTCCAATTTTCTTGTTTCTTCTCTACTCATTTTATTTTGTTTTTTGTTGTGTTTTCTGAGAAAATTCCTCAGTTTTACTTTCCAACTCACATTCTTTTTTTAAGTTTTATTTATTTATTTGTTTGTTTGTTTGTTTATTGAGACAGAGTTTTACTCTGTCACTCCAGCTAGAGTGCAGTAGTGTCATCAGAGCTTACTGCAACCTCAAACTCCTGGGCTGAAGTGATCCTCCTACCTTAGCCTCCTACATATCTAGGAATATAGGGATGTACCTGTAGCTAATTTTTCCTATTTTTAGTAGAGATAGGGGGTCATTCTTGCTCAGGCTAGTCTCAAATTTTTGAACTCAAGCAATCCCCTTGCCTTGGGCTCCCAGAGTACTAGGATTACAGGCCCGAGTCACTATTTCTGGCTTATTTATTCATTTTTCATGTGGCAAAATATACATAATGTAGAATTTACCATTGAATCAATTTCAAGTGTACAATTCAGTGGTATTAAGTGTACTCATGTTGTGTGCAACTATCACCAGCATCCATCCATCTCTAGAAGTTTTTCATCTTCCTGAACTATAACTATATCCCCTTTGAACAAAAACCCCTATTCAGAAAGATGTGTAAATGCTATCCCAACTTATATAAAGGACGTAAGCATCCCCAGATAGTGGTATCCACTGGAGATCCTGGAACAAATCCCCCAGAATACTGAGAAACAACTGCACATTTTATTTATCCATTTTTGCTGATGAATGCTTGGTTTGCTTCTACATTTTGCTGTTGTAAGTAATACTGCTATGATCTTTGGTTTATCTTATTTTTTTGATATTAATACTAAAATATTTTTTCCTTTTTCAAGGAAAAAGAGTTCTCTTGTTCTCTGTGTGATCTATTTTGACTTTTTTCTTAATTAATTAATTAATACTAACATATTTTTTCCTTTTTCAAGGAACAAGAGTTCTCTTGTTCTCTGTGTGATCCATTTTGACTTTTTTCTTTTTTCAAGGTTACAATATCTTTTTGTAATCTCTGAGGATGTGAATGGTAGTATGTATGCGTATGCATATGAATATATACATATGCATGTATTTTTAAAATTATTTCTCTCTGCCTATTTCTCTCTATCCATTTCCTCAAGTTGCATTGGATTGCTTGCTTCCGTCTTTCTTTTCCATGTTAGACATTTGCATTTGCTTAAGGTGGAGAGACTAAGAAGCTGACTGGAAGTTCTGCATGCATAACCTTGACTATTATTGCAAGATAATCTGGCAAAGCTGTTTGCTGGGTATCCTTGTTCATGGCATTTTGATGTCTTTCCAATTGATCTGACCAGGCTAACAGAGAAAAGTCCACCTCTGTCCTTTCTGGAGGTTAGAGATCTGGCTGCCAATATCCTGGGAGTTGACCAAGGAAAAACGAATGAAGGAATATTTTCAACAGAATATACTCAGGCTACCAACGTGCCCAGCCACTCTCAGTCCAGAAACACTATTGTGCCTTTTCCAGAAAATAAAACTACAGACCTACAACCAACTGGGGAGAGTCAGTCCCTCACTCATATGAGAGAGGCTAAGGAGATGGCTGCTTCTCCCTCAGTTTTCAACAAATCCCTCCTATTTTTGCACTCACCACTTTTCTTTCATTTTCAGTTCCAGGATCATCTGGGGGTACCACTTCTTGAAACTTTGTTGGTGGCTGTGCCCGTAGCTCAGTGGGTATGGCGCCGGCCACATACACCGAGGCTGGAGGGTTTGAACCTGGCCCAGACCTGTTGAAACAACAACGACAAAATAGCCGGGGATTGTGGCGGGTGCCTATGGTACCAGCTGCTTAGGAGGCTAAGGCAAGAGAATCAGTCAGCACAAGAGTTTGAGGTTGCCATGAGCTGCCACACCATAGCACTGTACCCAGGGCAACATAGTGAGGCTCTGTCTCAAAAAAAAAGAAAGAAAGAAACTTTGGAGGATTCTGTTGTGTTGTTGGTAATGTGCTTCAGCTTTAACCCATTACCAGCTTAGTTTTCTCTCTCTGGGGTCTATAAAGGCAATTGGTTTCATCCACCAATTTTCTAGTTTTCAAAAGTATCTTGCTCTATTTTCTCTCTTTCTCCTCATCTTTTTTGTGTCTTAAAAAAAAAAAGTTCTTAAGATCGCTGTAACAGAATTTCCTGAAATGGTAACGGGAATGTTATGTGCGTGCAGTCCTCACTCTGAGCTGCCACAGCAGAGTTAATGTTTGCCGGAAAAAAGGAAAAGGATCTTCTTGATTCACCAAACGTACAATAGATTTAAGGATTTATTTTAATATTATTATTTTTTTTGAGAGTTTCCTTTGAGTAGAGTGCTGTGGCATCACGCTTCACAGCAACCTTAAAGTCTTGGGCTCAAGCGGTTCTCTTGCCTTAGCCTTCCAAGAAGCTGGGACTACAACCACCCACCACAATGCCCAGTTATTTTTTTGTTATCATTGTCATTGTTGTTTAGCTGGCCCAGGCCACCGGGTTCCAATCCACCAGCCCCAGTGCATGTGGCCAGCACCCTAACCACTGAGCTACAGGCACCGAGCCAGATTTAAGGATTTAGAATTTAGTTTTATGCTAGTAACTTAATTTTGCCCCATTGAAAATTCTCTCATTTCCCCATTTTAAGGTAATATTTAGAAGAAATTGACCTGATTCTATACAAGCCGATAATGTAGTTTGGGCCTACAAAATAAGAAGTGCCCATTCTGACTAGCCAATTGATATGTCATTAAATAAATCTATTTTTAAAAAATGAATGGGAAATTTGCATACAGATACTCTCTTAGAAGAAATAATCATTGAGAAAATTATACTTACTCATGATGGATTTTAAATATAAATGATTTGGGTTGAGTGGTCCCCACTTATCAAAAAAAAGGCTCTTCTAAGTGATAGTTTTGAAGAGTGTACATATATTCTTCACCGCAAATGGTCAAATTCAAGTATCTAAGAGAAAAAAAATAAATAAATAAAAATGGCACCTGGTTATTACCCAGATATATCTGTTCCCTCTGCTTCATTTTAGTCATAGCTATTTAATTTCCTGAAACAAAAAACAAACAGATTTTTCACTAATGTCAGTGCTGCAGAGCTAGCATAGGACAGAAGAGCCAGCTGTACTTGATTTCGTCTTATGCATCATCAACAAAATTGGCAGCTAAGTTCTGATTTCAGAGTCTTTATGGTTAATGATGAGGTACAAGCTGTGCTTGATTTTCAGATACAAGCCTGATCTTACTTTGCTGACAGAAAAATCTATTTTTGATTGTAAATTGAGCAGATTTGATGCAAGATTATTGATGTAGGATAAAAGCAGATCACGAAGATATCATTTTTAGACACATCTCTAATCCTAAAACCACTTACATGTATTCTTATTGTTATTGTCATTATCATTCTTACAGTTATTAGCATTAGGATGATGGAAGCTCAGCATTCAACTGAGATCGCAGTTTTCTTAATGAGTCACATATCGATAAGTATTATACTAACTTACGAATGTGACTGCAATGAAAAGCATCAACAGAACTAATTAGCAGCTGATTTTATTAGCATCTCTCTTCTGGGTTATAATGATAATTCAGAATCACGTTGTAGGCGGTCACAGGTAAAATCTAACATTGTATAAAGAATAGTGAAGCAGATAGTTATGAAAGAGAGCAAAAATACTTCCTTGATTATAAGCTCTTGGACAATAGATATTATGTCTCAGTCACTGCTTAAAATAGCTATTATATTTTTAAGTCAATATAAATTAATTTGATCATACTTGCAAATGGTGCACCTTTGAACATTTTTTAGAGGCAGCAATATTGGCCATGTGCAGAGTTACATAGTTATAAAGTGTTGTCTGAAATGGTTTTTCATCATACCCGCATTTAGGAGCTCCCATTACAGCTCCTCAAGTCTTAGATGCTGCCTGTTTCCTGAAGATAATATTCCCCACCTGTTCAGGTTTGCCTCTCTTTTCATTTCGTACCTGTTATTCCTTAACTCCATCAAAACTTCCCTGTTCCTTGGCCTATTCCCTTAAGATTTTGCAAGGACTCACATGTTAAGAGCGACAATGTTTGTTTTTAAATATGTTTTCTTTCTACGAGCACAGATTTTCATTCTTAAGAAGAACTCTTAAAGACCTATTGCCAGCAGTTGAAATGTCACATCTTTCTGTCTGTCAAGAGTGGCAAAAATCCATATCCTACAATAACTGGCTTTTACTTATTGATTCTACCCAGCTTAAAACGTGTGTATCTGAAGCATAATGAGATAGAGATTAAGATCAAAGGCTTTGCAGTCAGACAGACCCAGTTCTGAAAGTTAATGCTGCCCCTTACTAGCTCTTAGTGACAATTTACTTACCTTCAAGATAAGATAATGGTACCCACATCATAGGCTTGTTGGTAGAAGCAGATTAATTAATGCATGTAATTACGGCAACATTGAGTAATATGAAAGGTTCAGTAATTAAGAAGTTCTAATATTATTTATGTAATTGACATTATGTAATTCCAACTTTCTTTCTGACTTATTTTTTATTTGTCTCAAATATAGGTCATATATATTTACATACATAGAAATACTTGCATCCTGTGGATGCAAGGAAATATAAACCTTCGTAAACCAAGGATATGTAAGGCATAAAGCCTTGTTCAACTTTGTTTCCTCAACAGTATGTAGCATAAGACTTGGTATAAAATAATTGCTAAATGAATGCTGAGTTTTATTCAATCACCATAAAATGTCTTTGATAACAATATCTATTCCCTATAAGTCAGAAATAGCTTCAATAAAAGAAAAGATAATTTTGTACACTAAGGTACTTTAATTAGATTCAACCATTTTTATGTTTTTCTTCAGTTAAATGGAACATTTTCTTAAAGGACAGGCCCATCTCTTTTGTCACCAGTATAACAGAAACCTCATGAGTTATAGGCAATAAACCAGTATGTTAAGGCATAAGTTACTCTTAAGAACTGTATTAGATACCTTCAGATTACCAGAAAAGTGTGCAAAATTATACTCCAAGTGTCTGATTTAATATCTCCCTATCAATTGAAACCTAGCTTATTATTAGAAAGAATTTAAACATTTGCAGAATCTGTTTGGTAATATCAACAAAATATCAACAGCATCTATAATGTTTGGTCCAATTCTATAGGATGTAATCAGTGGTCTGAGGGTCAAAATTCTTTCAGAAATGGGGGTTGAAAGCCTGTTGTTCAAGAATCATTAAAAATGGGCATCCGAGAGATCAGCTCAAGTTACAGAGCTCAAGGTGCACTTAACATCCCCAGAGTTCAATCCTGGGTACCTTTTAAAACTGTTTCTTCAGATTGAACTCAAGGTACCATCATAATAAGTGACTAATGAGTGACTCTGTGTGTATCTGATGGAAATACCAGGCCCTCAAACAGGCATTTCTATGCCTAACAAGAAAAATCTTTATGCTTAAAGCCTGCTTGATCAGAAGCTATAAAATTATTTTTAAATGTTAGAGAAGCCTGAATGAATCTACTTAGTGATTAAGTTTGGGTATATATGAGTAGGCATGCGCTGAGTAAGGAAACTTTGCCTATTGCCATATTTATTGCTGCTTGTGTATTTTTTCTTTAGAAATTCAGTCAAAGTGTACCCTTTCTCGCAGAACTGGCCTCAACTCATTGGAGTGAATAACCCTGATCATCCTGGAAAAGAGATGGTTGCAGCCTCCTGGTAAGGGCCACGTACCATTCTGTACTAAATGGGGGACACAGAAAAGCAGATGCCCTTCCTGTCACACAGCCACAGCAGTTCCATGTCATGGTCTTTTCTCACCCCAGGCTACCACACCTGGGAACAGCAGATGCCCGGTCGCTTCACAGCTTCCACCTTAAGCTGGCAGTCCTCCTGCACAGCAAAGTATCTAACACCCCCACTTTTGGCCCACTTTTCTACAGGAACTTCTTACTTCAATCATCATCAGAAATCCAAGCTCTCATCGTTCCTGGCTCTGTTTATTATCCATGGGTCAAATCCAGCCCATTGCCTGCTTTAGAAATAAAGTTTTATTGGGCTGCTACTGTACCCATTCCTTCAAACAATGTATTTGGCTGCTTTCACTCTAAAAAGGTGTAATTGAGTATTTGCAACACAGGCCATCTGGCCAGAAAAGCTTAGAACATTTACCATCCAGCCCTTTATCAGAAAAGTTTATAGATCCCTAGACTAGATATTCATTCCTGTCCTACCGTGTACATCCGCTCAGCCGCCCTCAGCTCTCCTGCCATCCCAAGGCCTTCCACTCTGCATCTAGAGCTGACATGCCACTATCTGCAAATCTGTCTGCATCCACATCTTCATCTTCGCTTTCTTCCTCCAGGAAAATCCTGACTATGCCCTGTTGAAATCACTTCTGTTGCAGTCTTAGACAGTGGAGCCTGTTCTTCTTTTGTAGCCTACTCAACTACAGCTGCAGTCCTGGGGTGTTTACCTCGATCTCCAGCATCATTTCCAAACCAACTCTCTTCCTTCATCCTCCCAAACCACCAGCTCTGTTGAAGTTTGTGCCCTATGACTTTGTTACCTACTACCGCTTTTGAATGTTGTCATCTAGAGAACTTGGTTAACTTCATTCTTTAACAACTTTAGTGCTTCCCTCATTATCTTTTTACTCTGCTGTTATTCTTACTGACTCCATTCTTACTGACTTTAATACCTATGCAAATAATACATCTAACTCTATGGACTCCAGTTTCCAGCTCTCCCTACATCACAATAGAATGATGTTATTTCTTACCCATCCTCAGCTATTTGTCTCTATGTATGAGTCATAATTTTGACCTTGTAAGCATCAATAAATCCATCATCTTCAATATCTTGAGTTCGAGCATGCCATTCTCAGATTATTGTCTCCTATCTTAATATTTTTCTTTATTTAATTACTTCAATATTTATTTATTTATTTATTTATTTATTCATTGAGACAGAATCTCACTCTGCAGCCCTGGGTAGAGTGCCCTGGCGTCAGAGCTCTCAGAGACCTCAAACTCCTGGGCTCAAGTCAGCCTCTTGCCTCAGCCTCCCGAGTAGCTGGGACTACAGGCTATCACCACAATGCCTGACTAGTGTTTCTATTTTTTGTAGAGAAGGGGTCTAACTCTTGCTAGTCTCGAATTCCTGAGCTCAAGCCATCCATCTGCCTCGGCCTCCCACAGTAGGATTACAGGTGTGAGCCACCACACCTGGCCTTCCTAATATCTCTTTAGATAAGTATCTATGCAAGCAACACCTTGACTTCATTAATACATTCTGTTCTGTGGAGTATGGCTATGTAACTATCAACATGCCCCCCTCAGGTGCTCACTTCCTTTTCTACCCACCTTAGATTCTATGATATATTATGAAGCCACTATTGATGACACCCCAACTCTTCTTGCTCTGCCATCCTCCTTCACCTGGCTGAACTGCCAGCCTGTTATACCCAATCATTCCAGAGCACCAACACAATTAAACACTGGTAAAGTCACAAGAACTGCACTGGTTAGTATCACATTAAATTCTGGCCATAAATCTAAGTGAATAGTCAAAAGTAATCTTATAACTCTAATAGGACTTTTGTATTCCCACTTTTCAGAATGACAATTTCACCTCATGTCTATAATCTCCTAACTCATTTTACTTTCTGTACTCCCAGATTATACCATTGCTTCATAAATAGCTGAGAAAATAGAAGTGGTTTGACAAGAATTTCTCACCTTTCCAATCTAAATTTACCTACCTCTTCACTCTCTACCTGTTTCCCACTGGCTCAAATTATTATACAGCAAGCGTCTCTGCTGCCGTCACTGGTTTTACGCTAAACACTATGACTCCTCATCTTCTCAAGAGCTTGATTTCTAAATTCTCTGCTCACTCTCCCCTGGATCATCACTTCTGTCCTCAGTCACTCCCAATATCATAAACCACATCTAGCAATTCCTTTCTTAAACACATCTATGCACATACTTACAACTAAAATGACAATAATGATAGTAAAAATAGCAGCCGAATGTCCTCCTCCCTTGGTCTCCTGGGTCTCAGCTTCAATGTTTTCTCAGAGGAATCTTCCCTGTTTGCCCATTTAAAAGTGGCCACCCAGTTACTGTTCATCATATCATTCCATTTGAAGTCTCTACATTGCATTTATCACTCTTCTCTGTTGATAGACTGTTTCGATGCTTGTTTACCATTTTCTCCTCCCTGATACATAATCTCTGTGAAAGTATCTTCTATTTTTTCACTTCTGTATTCTCAGTGCATATGAAAGACGTAGAAGATCCTCAATAATAAACTTTGAATGAATGAATGAATGATTTCCTCTGTTTCCCCTACTACTAGACCATAGGATAAACAAAGGCAAGAACTTTGCATCTTGTATATCTTTGTAGTTGGTGTTTAATAAATACTTCTTGCATGAGTCAATGAATCATTGCTATAAATGAGCAATAACCTAAAGATAAAAGTTATTAACATGATGTTCTACTTTTAAAATTTGCATTGGCACTTTTACTTTAACAAAATCAAAATGATTTCTTTCAGGGTTATACTAATTCCTTTTAAACTAGTGCTAATTTGTGTGACTTATCCATATGCACCTAAATTAATTTTTCTAACTTTAACTAGAGCTTATAAATAAATAAGTACACATATATGTATGTAGATGGATGGCTATATATACACCTACCCACACATATATAAAACATATGTTAGTCCTGTTCTAAGGATCTGCCAAACTTTCTTGGTAAGACTTGCCAATTGCTATCATGTGACAGGATGACAGTTCTCTTCTCTGGGAGAAGTCCAGACTTCCAGTGTCTGGGACAGAAATAATATAGACCAAGAAACATTTATAGCTGATGATGGATGATTTTTGGCTCTCAGAATGTGAAGTTTGGTCTTCTTATTGGGAGACTATGAAAATCATTAGAGCAGAAATTATTTTTATTTCTACTCAGCTGAAAGTAGTTGTTCTTGTTATATTTCTATACGCAGGCATACTGCAAAGAATTTGCTTGGTCAATATGGGTTTGCACTAAACTCTGTGACTCAATGATAGCATGAGTTCTTTTTGCCAGTGTAGCTGTCTTATATTTATTGGCATAGTAAGTGTGTCCAAACATACTCAGTTATAAATGTATTCCTGTTATCAATAATATGGTACTATTTAAGAGTGAAGATATTTTTGCTCTCAGGCAGAACTGATTCTGAGGACATGACAGGGATACTTCAGTAATTGCATTTATGCACACAGAGGAAGTAAGAGGAATGTTTTCAGATGAAAGCAACAAAAAATCAACTAGCAGTGCTTCTACAAATTGGGGATCAGTGGTTCAATGGCACATAGGCCATCGTCTCTTCAATTCCATTGACCTTCCTGTCAAAGCTAAATGATGCCTGCAGCACAAAAGTGTTCTGGCACATTTGTCCTAACAAAAACATGTCCAAATGTAAGTGGCAGCAGATGATGTGGACAAGTCAGTGCTCTTTGTGGAATGTCCTATTAACAAGGAGGGAAATGTGTAATGTCCTGAAAACCTCCAAAAAACGTATTTTTACATGATGTTGTTACCAATTGGTCCCATTACAGGTCCTAGAGAACTAGAGATCCTTGCCTGATTTCTGAATAAATTGGGGTTCCATTTGAAAGAATGGAAAGAGGAATGGATTTTGCATTGGCAAGGAACAGAGTCTGTCACAGTCGGCTACCACACACACTCATGAGGTTTCATGGAGGAGATCATTCTCATGTTGAATCTTGAATTCAAGTAAAAGTTGGCTGAGTAATAAAGTTTGTAAATGTTGAAAAGGCAGAGAGAGCTCCTTCTACAAATGTACGGAACAGTCGAGGAACTGCAAATAATCAGTTCTAGCTGGGTCTTCTGTGTGTGTGGACCAGCCAGAGAAGAAACTGCAGAGGTCAGTAGGGGCCATGCTGTGAAGACAATGTGGGAGCAGGGGGTAAAGTTCTTACTCCTGCAGGCACACATTCTTAGGTTGTTGTTAATGAGAAAGTAAATATTTGCCTGGGCTTTTCCTCCATAACTGGCCAAAAATATATCGATATTTCAAGATCGATATCCTTATCTCTTTCAATATTAAAGAGGTAAATTGAGAGCAGTCATTGCTTATGATACCTTGTTTCTCTCTCTTCGTAGATAAACTTTGTATGAGGATTTTAAAGCTCTCTGTTAAATTAGATTGTACTCAATGGGGTATGAAGCCTCAGAAGATTTTCCAAGTGCACTTCCCCTCATAAAACCTTTGGAGAAAAGAAACTGAGTGTTTGGAGTGAAACCAATCTTACTACCTTGATCATTGTTAATCAGGCCAAAGGATTAGTACCTGAGCCAAAATCTGCCCAATAGGAATGCACCTTACTGGGTAATAACAAGCCAACACAATCAGATTTCTTCACCTTGGGAAGGTTACCTGAATAAAGGATAGATGCCAGAAATGTCAGTAGCAAAGGAAAGGCACAGGAGATGGAGGACGGAGGGTAGAGAGAAAAATATGGAGAGAATTTGAGAAAGAAGAAAAGCAAACAATAGCTGAGCTCTAAAAATTTAACATAGTAAGTCTCTGATCTTGGAAATGAGGGAAAAGAATAAGGGAAGTGTCAATTCCAAAACAATTCTTGAGTGGCGTGAACCAGATTATCGTCATCATTATCATCAAACCACAGGAATCATTAAATTGATTCTCAAAATGCAATCTAATCCTAGTCCTCCAAATAATATACCATATTCAAACAAAATTATTGATGAATGTTGCAATCATAAATTATTTTTGATCAGATTCAATTACTCACCACCTTTCAAAGTAGGACTTTGAAGTGCAAGGTCTTTGGGAATGGTTATGCTGATATGTCCTCTGTGGATTTTTAATGGCTCAGAGAGAAGCCTTCCTTTCTTCTCTGGATAGTTCTGAATACTACTAATAATAATATTAATAATGATACAATAGCCAAAGTGGAATTTAATCATGAAGAAACAAAAGAAAAAGAAATAACGTTTAGATATCAAAACTGTGGGCCAGCCTATAGTCCCAGCTACTTGGGAGGCTCAGGCCAGAAAATCACTTGAGCCCAAGGGTTGGAGATTTCTGTAAGCTGTGATGCCATGGTACTCTACCAAGGGTGGCAAAGTGTGACTCTGTCTCAAAAAAAAAAAAAAAAGAATGAATGAAACCTGTGGGCCAGCAGAGACACGATTCATAGATCTGCCAAGCTGAGGAATACAGCCTTAAGTGCATATAGAAGCAGTTTGGAGAACAGAGAAGATACTTATGAAGGAAGCAGGCAAAAGGGACCTGTTCAGGATAGTAGGTCTACATCTCAGCTATCTTTCAGAATTACCTGGAGTTCTTTTGGAAGAAAAATTATATATTACCCGGGTGGCACCTGTGGCTCAAGGAGTAGGGCGCCGGCCCCAAATGCCAGAGTTGGTGGGTTTAAACTCAGGCCCGGCCAAAAACTGCAACAATAACATCAACAACAAAATATCTATATCTATCTATCCATCTATCTATCTATTTATCTATCTATCTATATATATATATATGTACTTTTTTTTCCCTACTCACGCCCTGCTGAATCAAAATATGACTTCTTCTAGGGCTGGCCTGGCGTCCGCACATGATGGAGCTTTCACCTGTGCCCAGGAAAACATTCATGTAATGATGGCAATAATTCTTTCTTTAGGAGGAGCATCTTTTTTTCTTAGACCAAGCCCATCTTAATTTTTCAGTGTAATGAAATTGTTGTGGTCAAACACTGGAGGTGTTTGGGTTTTTTTTTAATGTTCTTAACAAAATAAAAATTAGCAAACCTATGGTTGATATGTTTGCAATCTTGGGTAGTGCACCAACATCATTATCAATAATTTCCTTTAAAATGACAGTAAAAAACAAACAAACAAATAACAGCAAAAACCTGTCAGCATGGTGTTGTGTAAATTAAATGAGATAACTTGTATAAGGTACCTGGTACCTAAGAAACACTCAGAGTCTTCTTCTTCTATATTGTTAGGTTAAAAAAAAAATTGGTTTGAAAAGTTTAATTCTTGTTCCTTAAGGTGATTTATTGTTCTGGATAAGCGAAACATCTAGATCTTGTGGTGGACATCAGTTCTTATTCAAACTGGACCCTGGCTCTATTTTTCTATATTCTTTTTGCTCTCTCCAGTGTTTTGTATTTATCTCTGGACTAGCTTTGCGATGGGACTTCCAGGATGCACACAATTAGAGAGAATGCTGTTCCCTCAACCAGAAGCAAAGTTTCACCCCTGAGGAGAGTGCCCCACCCCTAAGCCAGGGATGGCATGCGCTGATTGGCTCGATCCGGGGTCAGTCTGTTCCTGAACCCATGCTGATACTAAGGGATATAGGGTTAACCCTAAACAATTTAGCACACATCTGAAACTAAAGATGCTATAAATACCATCAAAACCAGAAAGTTGCCATGAGATGGGTATGAGGAGAACCAAAGTTGTAGGATAATCACCACAATTCCCCTCCTAGCCGTAATCCTAAACAGATTTACTGTTGTCTACCTGCACACAGCAAGCAGTCCCTTTACAGAGCCTTATTGCCTGTCATAAAGCAGTTTGGCTTAAATTTAAAGAAGCTGCCAGCATTCTCTTTAATGAAAATGTTATCGACTTACGTAATACTTAAATGTACTAAACTGTTATTACTGAAGTTTAAAAAATATAGAAAATTAGAATAGGAAAAAAACCCTCGAGATAACCACGAGGGAGGGTAACCATTATTAAAATTCAGTGTATTATCATTGTCTTCATATTATGCATGTATATTACATTACAAAGAAAATGATGTATGTTTATATTTTATTTTAAATCAAGTTTTAATTTAACAGATGTGTTTCTTCATTACAAAATAAATACATGATTTAGTTTTTAAAACAGAAAAATTTAGACATGTAAAACAAAAAAGAAGGAAAAATTAGAAAGAAATAAGAAAATAAAGAAGGGCATGAGGGAAGAAGGAAAGAAGGAAGGAAAAAAGAAATATCATTGAGATATCATCTGTATTTTTAAGTATACATCAGTATTTGTTTTACTTTTGAAGCATAATTAACAAATGTTCATTTGTCTTAGATGACAGATAATATCTAACACTGAATGGTTTATTAGTCTTTCCCAATTAAAAAAATGACTCAGGTAATCAATATGAATTTTAAAGATGTGGAAACTCATAATTCAAGTTTCTTAACAATAAAAATGACCACCATATTGTTGTAAGTAGGTCTATTTCATAGAAAGGAGGAAAAAGACTATAATAAGTCTCCCAGGGTGACTCTCAATTTTGTAAATACAGTAGATTATCCCTTTTTGTAAAAAATATTTTTATCAAAGTAGTATACACATATGCTGTGGCCTGAATATTTGTTTCCCCTAAATCTATATATAGAAATCTTAACCCCTAAAGTGAGTGATATTAGGGTGTGGGGCTTCTGGGAATGACTGGGTCATGAGGGTGGAGCCCTCGTGGATGGAATTAATGCACTTCTAACAGAGGCCTTGGAGAGCTTTTCCTTCAGTCTAGTGAGGGCACAGTGAGAAGGTGCTGTCAGGGAAGGAGAAGGAAGGCCTTCACAGGGTGCCAAATCTGCCAACACCTTGATCTTGGGCTTTCCTTCCCCCAAAGCCATGAGAAATACATTTCTGCCCGTTATAAGCCACCCCATCTTTGTTACAGAAGCTCAAACACACCAAAAGAACATACAATCGTAAAAGACAAATCCAAACACAGAAGTTCCCTGCTCCACCTCTTCCAGGGGACCTTCTTAGTTTATCACCCCAGAGAAAACCATTTTGGATGCTTTTAGCTATGTCTGCGCGACGCCATTGTCATGTGTCTCAATCATTTTAGCACCATTTACTGTTATTGATTTTCGACATTACTTTTTGCATCGCGACCCTAAAAGATGCGGATCTAGCACTCTTCCACCAACACTCCTTTGTCCTCTAAATATTATTATGTGTATATCACAATTTTTAATCAAGTGAGCATCAATTGATTCTGTTGCTGTGACCATGTAATTATTGTTTATAAATGAATATGTAATTTATCATGAATATGTTTCCTTTCCTCTATACCTTTGTTTTCCCAGGCTAATTATTGTCTGATTTTTGTTGTTGTTCTTGTTATGTTTTTATACTTTCTATATACCTAACATTATTTACCCTCCAAAAATCCTAATATTAATTTGTTAAAATCAAGCTATCACACTGACATGCAAATCCTAAATTTGTAGCTATCCTTTCTTGGAATTTTCACTCTGCTTCCTCTCTCAAAGTTCCTACCTTTATTATAGGTATTCTGAAATGTTATCATTATGAATTTGGATGTCTGTATCTTTTCATGTGTTGTACCAAGAACTCAATGAGAATGTGCTCTTCAGTAACACGATATTTCCTCATATTATTTCTTTGGTCTTTTCCTCTTATTCATCAGTTTTGCCTCTATGTCTGGAAGTCTTTTTTTTTTTTTTTTCAGACAGAGTCGTACTTTACTGCCCTTGGCAGCGTGCCGTGGCGTCATAGCTCACAGCAACCTCAAACTCTTAGGCTCAAGCAATTCTCTTGCTTCAGCCTCCTGAATAGCTGGGACTACAGGTGGCTGCCGCAAAGCTCAGCTATTTTTAGAGACAGAGTCTTGCTCTTACTCAGGCTGGTCTTGAACTCCTGAGCTCAGGCAATCCACCTGCCTTGGCCTCCCAGAGTGCTAGGATTACAGGTGTAAGCCACTGTGCCAGAGGTCTGAATATCTTATTGATTTGATTTTGAACCTCCTGTGGTATCATGCTTGATCAGTTATTGTTTTTTTCTACTGCAGCAAGCCTTTTTGCCTTTTATATTATTTGGGGGGGGGCGATTTTCCCAACTTTGCATTCTAAACATTCTATTAATTTTAAAAATTTCTGCTAACATGTTTTGTAATTTCTATGAACTTATATTTTGCTCCTTTTCCCTCTCTACTTCTTTTTCTTTAATAACATGCTGTACTTGATTTACAGATACAATCTCTCTCGTAGATGTCTCATTATGTTAACTATAGTTTTTCTAATACAGTTTTTGTGTGACACCCCCATTTCTGTTTCTTCTGTATCCAGTCTTGCCCTTTATTTATTTAATTTTTTTTTTTTTTTTTGTAGAGACAGAGTCTCACTTTATTGCCCTTGGTAGAGTGCCATGGCATCACACTGCTCACAGCAACCTCCAGCAATTGCCTGGGCTTAGGGGATTGTCTTGCCTCAGCCTCCCAAGTAGCTGGGTCTACAGGCACCCGCCACAATTCCCAGCTAGTTATTTTTGTTGTTGCAGTTTGGCCAGGGCTGGGTTTGAACCTGCCACCCTCAGTATATGGAGCCAGTGCCCTACTCACTGAGCCACAGGTGCCACCCTAGTCTTGCCCTTTTTTTTAAAAAAGAAAAACATGTTTGTTTATTTATTTATTTATTTGAAACAGAATTTCACTTTGTCACCTTCAGTAGAGTGCTATGGCATCATAGCTCACAACAATCTCAAACTCTTAGGCTCAAGTGATCCTTTTGCCTCAGCCTCCAAAGTAGCTGGGACAATAGGTGTCCTTCACAATGCCCAGCTATTTTTATAGACAAGGGTTTCACTCTTGTTCAGGCTGGTGTTGAACTCATAAGCTCAAGCAATCCACTTGCCTCAGCCTCCCAGAGTGCTAGGACTATAGGCGTGAGCCCCCACACCCGACCTTAACAAAATCTTTTTAAATTTCTTTCTTTCTTTCTTTCTTTTTTTTATTTTGAAGGTTTCACTTAGATTCCTGGGATACTCGGCAGTTTATTCAGATTCAAGATAAAGCTCTATGATAATTGAAGTCTCTCTATGTGTGTGTGTGCTTGTGCGTGTAGAGGAGGGAGGGAGGGTTGGGAAGGGGTTTGAAGTGAGGGGGAGGTTAAGCTTTATTAGACTACTGTGGGCTGAGAGGGCCCTGGCGGTTCAATCTCAGTATTCATTAGCTTTATTTAGGTGTTCAATTGTTTGATACAGTGTCTTACTATGTTGCCTAGGCTGAGCTCCAGCTTCTGGCCTCAATCAATCTTCCTGTCTCAGTTTTCAGGTCACTGGGATCACAGGCATGAAGCTGCACCCAGCTTCGCTGGCCTTTTATTTTGGCTGGTCTCTTTGCACTAGTTTTCTATAACAAATAACCACAAACTTAGTGGTTTAAACCAACACAAATGTATCTATAGCTTTGTAGTTCAGGAATTCAACAGTCGGTTTCATTAGGTTGAAATTGAAGTGTGGGTATGGCTGCATTTTTTTTGAAAGGTCTGTGGGATAATCCATTTTGTTGCTTTTCTAGTTTCCCAAGGTTGATCTCATTTTTTACTCATGGTCTGCCTTCCATTTTCAAAGCCAGCAATAACTGTTCAAATCTTTCTCACATTTCATCACTCTGACCTCAACTTCTCTAACTCCCTTTTCCACAGTTAAAAGTCCCCAGGACTGGCTCTGCGCCTGTGGCTCAACGGGCTAAGGTACCAGCCACATACAACTGAGCTGGTGGGTTCGAATCCAGCCCGGGTCCACCAAACAACAATGACGGCTGCAAACAAAAAACGGCCGGCCGTTGTGGCCGGCATCTGTAGTCCCAGCTACTTGGGAGGTGGAGGCAAGAGACTCGCTTGAGCCCAGGAATTAAAGGTTGCTGTGAGCTGGGATGCCACAGCACTCTATCCAGGGTGACAGCTTGAGGCTCTGTCTCAAAAAAAAAAAAAAAAAAGTCCCTAGGACTACATTCAGCCATTCTGATAATCCAGGATAATCTTATTTTGAAATCAGCTGATTAGCAACCTTAATTCCTGCTTGTCACGTAACATAACACATTCACAGGCTTCAGGGATCAGGATGTGGACATCTTCAGGGGTTTACTATTCTGCCTAACACACTAAAATTTCCTATCTGGTGATCTTTCATAGGAGCAGAGCAGGGAATAGCTCTTAGATGTTTCAATATTTTATGAGAATTCTACCAGGTCCCCATTATTCACAGGGCTCACTTCCCCTTCTCTGGTGCACGTTGTTGACAAAAGTATGGATTGTCTATGGTTTACTTTATCTAAAAAATGAATCTCTGGGTCTTTCCAGAGACAGAAATTCAATCAGAAGCTTGAAATCTGCTTCGGAGGGTGGTATGATAGTTTCCTACAAAGGATGGGGTTAGGGCACGCTCATACTCTTTGGGTAACCGCTACGCTGGATAACGTCGATGAGAGGATTCTGGGGGCGAGCAGCTTTCTCCGACTTTTAGACTTTTGAACAGTTCTCCATTTTCCATTCCAACCTCCCCCCTTTTCAGATTCCTTCCGTGTTCCTGAGCCTTTCCCCAGGATTCATCCAGTCTGCTTTCCATCTTTCCACAAATGTTTTGACTTCTCATCTATAATTTCCTCTCACATTATTTTTCCTCTCGTGGATTTATGCTTTATTTTATTCCTTCATTTTTTATTTTAGTGATATTTTTAGAAAAGTCTGAGACAAATGTGATTATTAAGCAGAAGTTGTTTATCATGTTTTAACAAGTGATGAAACCAGAGACAAGCGTATTATTTTAGGTTGTTACTAAACACAGAAAGAGGTTCTACATAAATTGAGAGATAAAGATCTTCACATAAACATTCATGTTCAACTAATTGGAAAAGTAAAAAGTAAATTAAAAAAGAAAAAAAATAAGAAATAACAGATTAGAAAAGCATTGCAGAGTAAGATTTTTTCCAAGCTTCAGAATTGATCTGTCCACATTTTCAACTGGATTAATGAAAGGGTCCTGCGTAAATGGGGAAAACTATGCAAGTTGTTTCATATCATTATTTCTGCTTTTTTAAATTCCTCATCTCTGAGTTATCCACATTATAACTCCAGGACATTCTATTTTCTTCAACAATGTATATCTAAGAATGTCTTCCTTTTGCCCTCATGCTTGAAGGATGGCTTGTTCACCTATATAATCTTATTTTTCTTTAATTTCTTCAAATGTTCTTCATTGTCTTGGAAATGTATTGTTATACAGAAGTTTAAGGACAGTTTGAGTTTTGTTCATTTCCATATAGCTTGCTTATATGTTTCTGAGACTTTTTTACATTTTAGTTCTTGAAATTATAAATGTTGACAATCTTGGGTTTTATACCATTGATAGTCCAAAGATAACAGTAAAATTACCATAGCAGAGAGAGAGAGAGAAACTTTTGAGTTTAGGATAAAATATGGAATCGTGTTATAATCAAGAGTTCTTTGGATCAGATATGGTACTGCTTAATTATCTGTCTAATTAAAAGACATCTTAATTTAATTTAATTTATTCATTTATTTATTTATTTTTAAGAGACAGAGTCTAACTTTATTGCCCTCAGTAGAGTGCCGTAGCATCACAGCTCACAGTAACCTCCAAATCCTGGGCTTAGGTGATTCTCTTGCCTCAGCCTCCCGAGTAGCTCGGACTACAGGTGCCTGCCACATTGCCTGGCTATTTTTTGTTGCAGTTTGGCCAGGGTGGGGTTTGAACCCACCACCCTCAGTATATGGGGCTGGCACCCTACCCACTGAGCCACAGGCACCGCCCAAGATATCTTAATTTTAAAGCAGATTTTCTGTGGATTGACAACGGGGATTATAAAATAAAAGTCTATAATAAACAGAATCACTTAACTGTCAGGAAATCTCTTACTTTAAAATTTGCATGAATCTGTGTAACTACTTTCATCCTCCTGTTTCAGAATATCAAAGCTGTAAAGGCTAGCATACGTGTATGCTCTTTTTGTAGGAGGTAACATATATGTGGAGCTCTAGCTTTTATTTCAGAAAGGGAATGTTGTTATAATCTGACTTGGTCATTTTGTCAGCAAAAACACTATTTTAGCTGATGTAATTGTCATTTTAATATTTTACTTTCTTTTCTTTTTGGAGAAATCCTCTATTCAAATTACAAGCATTGTTTTGTTTCTTTCTGGCCTTGTTGTCTCAAGGTATCATTTTTACAGGCTGTAAGGTCTTTAAAGGTAGGGTCAGGTATTATTCATTTCTATATTTGTAGAACTAAACCCAAAAATCAACTTGAAAGGAGCTGAGAGGGGCTAAGAGGGGGCTATGAGTTGTGTGCATTTATACCAAGCCTACATTTTAGAAAGGAGTCACAATAGCCTAAGTCCCATCCCTATATACTTTTCTGAGCCTCCCAGATCAGATAGTCTACCCTCCAGCTCTAGTTGCAAACACCCTATCTGAAGGCCTGTTGTAATGAACATATACAAAATGTTTGCCTTTGGAAGGTCCACTGCCTATACTATCCATGCAGGTTAACTGAGGAATGGTACAATCAACAACCTATTTGATAGTATCTTAGAGAGTTTGAAGTCAAGGCTAAGATCACTGTTGGGAAGCTTTAGTATACAGGCAATACAGTGTAACTGCTTTAAGAAATTGCCTTTAATTAACAGGCAATACAGTGTAACTGCTGAAGGAAAGAAAGTAAGGCAGGTTGTGAAATCTTGCATAGATGACAGTACTAGAAGACACGTAAGATAACAAAAAAGTCATTTCAGACTTCTTTGGCACAGAACTCATATATAGGGGGTTTCAAAAAGTTTATGGAAAAATGGAATGGAAAGAAATAACATAAATAGAAAATAAAAAATACAAATTTTAGTTCTCAACATAAGATCTATCAAGTTCAAGATACTTCTGTAAGTAAAGATAGCAGCCATTTAGTCCATCTCCTAAGAACTGAGGATCTTGGGAATTTAGCCATGTCAATGAAGTTCTTTTTACATTATTCACTGAGGAAAAATGGGTGACATTTACAGATTCTTTAAGATCGGGAAATAAAGAGAAGCAAGAGCCAAATCAGGACTGAAAGTTTGCTGCAGTTTGGATGTTTGACCCCTCTAAATAATATGCTGGTATGTGATTCCCAGTTTTGGAGATGGTACTTAATGGAATTGTATTTAGCTCATGGGAGTGGATTCTTTATGAATCTCCTCCCCGGGCAGGGGAGAAGTAAGTTCTCTCTGTTAGCTGCTACAAGTGCTAGTTGTTACAAAGAGTCTGGCACCTTCTCCATGCCCTGTGCTTCCTCTCTTACCATGTAATCACTACACATACTGGCTCCCCTTTGTCTTATCAGGAGCCAAGCAGATGCCAGTATCATGCTCCTTGCACAGCCTGCAGAACCATGATCCAAATAAACCTTTTTTCTTTATGAATTGTCCAGGCTCAGTTATTTTTTATAGCAACACAAATGTACCAGGACAAAGATTAATGCCTAATGATTTCCTATCAAAATTCTCACAAAACTGCCTTTGTGTGATGAAGGGAACAAGCAAGAGCATCATTGTGGTGGAGGACTCTCAGTGAAGCTTTCCTGGGTATTTTTCTGCTAACGCCTTCACTAACTTTCTCCAGTCTTATAATAAGCAGTTGTTATTATTATTATGTCTTTGGTAATCTAGAAAAACAACTAGTAAAATACCTTGAGCATCCCCCAAACTGTTACCATTACCATTGCTCTTGATCAGTTTGCTCTTGCTTTGACTGGACCACTTCCACCTCTCGGTAGACATTGTTTTGATTGTGCTTTATCTTCAGAATCATACTGGTAAGGCCGTGTTTCATTCCCCATTACAATTCTTTGAAGATGCTTGAGAACTTGTTCAAGTTTCTTGATGCTTGTTCAAGTTTCTGCGGAAAGCTCTGCTCTTACCTGCTGATGTTCTGAGAATGATGGTTTTAGCACACATTGAATGGAAGATTTGAACAACTTTAGCATTTCAGTCAGAGTTGTGTAAGCTGAACCAGTGGAGATGCTTATAGTGTTGCCTGTAACACTAACATTTCTGCTGTTACTGATCAGTACTTTTCAATTGTTATAACATTATTTTTCCTGAAAATGAATGTAGATGATCTTGCCACTGCAGGCTTCATTTTCAACATCTCATCCCTTCTTAAAACAAATTATCCATTTGTAAACTTCTAATTTCTTTAGGTCATTGTCCCCATAAACTTTTTCTTAAGCATCAGTGACTTCACCATTCTTCCATTCAAGCTTCTCTATAAATTCGAAGTTTGTTCTTGCTTTAATTTTAGCAGAATTCATGTTTTGCCAATGAAGCCTCTTTTCAAGCTGATGTCTTATCTTTCATGGTGCCACAAAGTAGATCCTGTTCAGAAAGGTTATAATGAGTTAATATGAGTTTATTTTGGTGCAAAAAAATTGAAATCCATGCGTAATTTTTTAAGTACCCATTTTTCCATGAACTTTTTTGAATACCCCTTGTTTAACCCAAGAGAGTCTCAGTATTAACTTTATTAGGATCTGAACATTTTAGGGACATCACTATTCTCTTTATATGCTCACAACATGTATACATGTATAGTAAATTACACTGTAGTTTTTCCTCATTAAATTAAAACTATTTAATCTTCATTCTCCAGAGGACAATTTGTAAATCATGCTTTCTGACCATTCCTTTAGTAAACAGGTAAAATCCTGTCAGTTGCTTAAATATTTCAACAACTATGAAGGGGACTTGTGAGCTGAAACTTTCACTGTGATGGTTGGGTTATTGCCCGTAGGAATGAACTTTCTGACTTAATCAAAACAAGGTACATCAAGAATACATCATCATGAATTACACTCTGGACTTGTGTTTTATCTTCAAGCCTGACCAAAAGTCTGTGGCAGATCTGGTTAGAGTTGATAAAGTGCCTTCCCAGTGGTTAGGGGCAACACTTCCTGCCCTCTCCCATGTTGTACTCTAGTGAACCTCTCCAGAATTTTCTGGCACTTTTGTCTGGTAGAATTCTAGAGTCATGATGGCTCAGATAAATCTAAATCATTTCAGAAAGATAGCACCCAAATCCTAATGCCATTACAAAATGGATATTTAAATAGAATATAATCACAAAAGCCACAGAAGAATCTTTAAATACCTTCCACTTTAGGATTATTTCTTTATGATGCAAGTTGTAATTCAAGGCAAGGAGGAAAATTCTTCAAGGCAATTAATAAAACAAATAATGAAATCAAGTAAAAATCAAAGCAATAAACAAGTTCCTTCTCAAATTATCCTATCTATATATGCCGAGGAATTAATGTATGTAGCTTTCAAGTTCTATCATATCTATATCTCTAGTAACTAATCTGTGTATTTTACTCTGTTTAATACAGTTTAGAAATAGCAAATATGTATTACTCCCAAATACCATCAAAATACCAGGCACTATTCCAAGCAATTTTTATATAGTTACTATTCATTCTGCATATACCTTTTCTTAATCTTATTTAGAAACTAAGACACCAAGAGAAAAGTAATTTTCTGAGGGTCCCACAGGTAGGAAATAACAGAGCTAAGATCTGATCCTAGGCAGTTCGATTCTAGTGTCAAAGTGCCTAATGACACACTATAATGTCTCTTGAAAAGTCTTAATTTGCTATACACATGTATCCAATCTTATAATTTTAAGTAGAGTTTCCTGAGTAGGAGGAGGGAGGAAAGGAGAGCTGCTTAAGAAATGTTAGAATCAAATGTTATACTGGTGTGTTCATTTTTAAAAAATCTTTTACTGTCCTTATGAGTACAAAGAAATGTGTCACCACCCAGATACACACTAAATTGGGTGTTCCAGAAATGGATTTGAATTCAAAATCTTTGACAATTATAGATAAGAGACATGGGAGAATCTAATCTAAACAAAGTGATTTGAGCTAAACACAAATCTCAAATTAATTGTACAACCTAGAAATGCTCTCTGAAAGGCTAAATCTTTGAATTTTTATCCTATTTGGAAGAGGAGTGAGTTCTGTTAATAGGACAGACTTCGTGCAACATATGTTAAGAAAAAAATTGGAAGCACTTAAAAAATACAAGCTTGGAAGCTCAAATCTTGCAAAAAAAGAAAAAATTCTTAAAATATTTTGGAGCTTTTAGAAGAAAGTCAATATTAAAATTAGTACAGAACATAGAGAAAGGGCTTTACGAGTCAAGTGACTCTTGTTTTTCTAAATGTCAGCATGGAAACCCAAACAGAAAGAGGTGAGTTGGGTCCTTGGAAAGAGTGACTGGGAAAGCTGAGTGTTAAGTTTGTGACGTGGTTGATGGCAACCAAAAATTGTCAAGTGCATGATGACAAAGTATTTCCTGGAACTAGGAGCTGCTGTAAGACATATAAACAAGGGTAATGTTGTGGGGGGATGTGCTTTAAACCAACATGGGATCCATATGTGACAATATTACCAGCAGTTTGAACAATATTAGACAGAACTTGCTGGGATTTAGAAACTATTCATAGATACTTTAAGCTTCATACTGAATCGACAATCTTTGTTTACAGCCAAGGAAAATAACCAGTTTTAAAACACAACTTATACTCTTTATTTTAGCATCATGGAAAAGAAAAAAATTTAAAACATAACTTGCGCTCTACGTTCATTTAACATCACGATCCTGAAAATATCATACTTGGTTATTAACAAAGGCTAAAACTTCCTTCATTATAGCTTACTGAAGAGAAATCCTGAAATCATATTTAGAAAAGCACTTAGTTATAACCAAAGATAGCTTTCACTAAAGGTGCAACTACCTCCTCTAAAGAAAACAGGAAAGTGTGTTCTGGTTCAAGGTTACCCAGTCTCTCTGGGCCTTAGTTTTTTCATTAGTAAAAAGGAAGGACTCTAAACCACCTATAAGAGTCTGTGGGCTTGTTCTTGTTGTTTTAAGCATCCTTCATAATCAAACTCAGATGTTGTTGATATGAACCTTTCTTAGATTGGTTATCAGTTCCAGCAGAAGAGAAAAGAGGCCTAGAGGTGTATCAGGACACATTCACACAGACATATACATATGAATTATACTTACAAATGAATATGGTGTTTGAGAAATTTACCACATTATAAACTAAATTTACCACACAGGTTTTCCTGTGAAAACTAGGGGAAAAAACTATCTAACTTTTCTAACATGCTCTCTCTAGAGAATTTTTCTCTCCCTGGAATAAGAAAAGCATTTTGCAAAATATCTAAAGCATCAGCCTAAATAGAGTTGCGAGTCTTTCAAAGCCTTGGCTGTCTGTGGCTCACACTTTACCATTTATGGGAAAAATTAAGTGTTTTTATTTAAAAGTCTTTTCTGTCTAATTAAACAGAGGTGTAACTGACTCAACAATGGAGTTCTGGAAGCTAGCAAACTAAAATGTCGATAAGCTAATGAATGGCAAGTTCTGTCCAAAGGTATTATGAAGTGGCATTGATCCTGAATCTTAAGAAGAGAAAAGAACTTTAAGAGGAGCCAAGGAACATTAGACTAATCATGATTCTTTCCCGTTTCCAACTGTCTCTGATCCATAGACTAGAAAGAGAAGGACAAGGCTCACCCAATTTTCAGGAAAGAGAAAAATCCCATAGTCCTCTACTCAGGAAGCACTGTATTCTCCATATAGTACCTCCTAACCCTTTTGTAAAATGAAGTCAATTTGTTTAGCAGGAAGCCACCAGTGCTTTAGAAGCAGATGACTGGGGTGGCATGCAATGATTGTGTCTTTTATCTTTCTTTATACTTAGGAATAGGGTAGAGAATTCTTTATACATTGACTACAAAGAAGCCTCAGTCTCCACAAAACTTTTGCCTAAACCAAAACATCTCATATTTTACAGTGACGATTGCACAACTCTGTGAGTATACTTAAAAACCATTGAACTGCATACTTGTAATGGGTACATTCTATGGGTTATGAATTCTATCTCAACAAAGTTGTTACACACATTTTTTAGTGTATGTCAAGTCTGCTAGAATGCTTGTTAAAAACACAGATTCTTGAGTTTTGGGCAAAAAGTAGAATCTCTAGGTGCTGGATATAGACAACTGCATTATACACTAATATCTCAAGTGATTCCAGTGAATGACCCACATTTTTTAAGGGAACAAAGAGAGATGATATACTTTATTTTCCCTAATGCAACAAAGAAACCCCATAAAAGTTCAGAATAATCAATTAAAAAAACCCATCCTTCAGAAATCATAATTTGTTCTAATTCTTCACTATGAACATAAATACTATCAGGATAATTAGAAGCATGAGCAAAAAGTCTTCACTAAAGCCAGATGGGGAGTGCCCTCAGATGAGAATTAATATGAGCATTTAACAATCTATAAAGGCATTTTTGGTACATTTTCTTATAGAATTTTCAGAAAGACTTTGTAGAGTTGTAAGAGCTCTAAAAACTACCCACTTTCTATAGATGAGAAGGCGATGATTCATCAAGGTTAAATGTTTTGCCTCCAAACACCCAGTTGATAATTGAACAATTGTGTTGGAAACCAGATCTTCTGACTTTTAGTTCAGCATTTTTTTCACTGTAAAAATCTGCCTTTAAAAATGCTTTTTCAGCATATACCAGCATGGCCTGCCCCTAACCTTTAGAAGCTATTGTTTGAGCACATTTAGGGAGTTCTATTGTTACCGATGCTAAAAAACTGACATCTTTTCTGTTTCTATCTGCAACACAAAAAGATAATGCAAAAATCTAACACATTTTCCCCAAATTCTCTGTGACAATTTTGCCTAAAGAACAGTATTCATGTATGTTGGTAGAGAGGCGCATATGTGAGCGTTGCATACTGAGGGGGGGGCATATTGGCGAGAAGGATGGAACATTATTCTAATGTGAGTTTACAAAATAGAATCATTTAATTTATATGTGAACTATTAAAAGAAACTAACATTTATATGATAATTACTGTGCGCTAAATCTACCTTTCTCCTATCACTAGGCCCCTGCCCCATTCCTTAGAGGTATCTTTAAGGAAGATATCTGGTTCACTGCCAGCTCCACCCAGACCTTTCTATACAGCTCAGGTGGATTAAAGATCCTTGTGAATGTCTCAAGTCCCTCAATTCCTTGATTTCTCGTTTTTATTGCCTGTACCTCCCTTCTACTTTTGGTATCCACTCTGGAACCATGCTATCACCCTCATCTTGGAAATATTTATTTCAACTATCCCACTGACCACAACTCTGTGATTGACTTCAAGGAATTCTCTAAGCATGCAGTCAACCCATTCCTCTCCATACTTCCTTTCAGGAAAATCTTAGCTTCCGTCTTCATACTCAGGTTATAGTCTTCAGTCATACTCACATCAGTTTCCAAACTTCCTAGCACCATTGTCCCTTTGCCACAGACACCTGACAGATCTCCTGCCAGGCCATCTGGCCATGTCCTTCCTCTGTGGTAAGGCTGATGGAGGGATCCGTGCCGTCCTCCCTCGAGCCTCATCTGTGTGTCAGTGCTGCCTGGGAATCCTTCCAGTTCTTTACAGTGTTTCCACTTCCTTTAAATCTTTAAACACAATAAGTTGGCTTTAAGGCAAGTTAGATAAACTCTTTTTTTTTGCAGAGAAAATAGAAGGCTTTTTTATGGGAATGCCTTCAACTTACTATCTCCAAATCTATAAAATTAACTACATACTAGAACCCATCTGTTCCTGCTTTTCTTTTGCTATGAAGAGGTAGGTGTGTCTCCCTTCTATTTAAGGGAGGGTCTTAGTGTACTTTTCATATAACTTTATGTCTCATTCTCTCTGATTCTTCCATATTTTCATTCAAGTGTTGGGAACCCTCTTCTATCCTAAAATAGAAACAACAAATTATCCTGATCTGAACTCTATATACCATACGTATTGAAACATCACTATGTACCCTATGAATACATATAATTACTATATGTCCATTAAAATTAATTAAAGAAATAAAAATAGGCCAGGTGTGGTGGCTCATGCCTGCAATTCAAGGACTTTGAGAGGCCAAGGCAGGAGGATCACATAAGGCCAGGAGTCTGACTCTACTTTGAGCTGGGATCTTATTATTGCACTCCAGCCTGATCTTGCCTCTAAATAAATACATAAATATATAAATAAAGATGAACAAACAGCAAAAGGCTTTCTCATCTTCAGGCTTTCCACAATACACCATCTTTTCATTTTAGTTGCTCAACTCAGAAGCTTGGGAATAATCATTTATTCCTTCTTCCTTATGCTTTATATGCAATTTCTGAACGAGTTCCACCAAACCCATGTCCTCAATATCTCTTTATGCATGAACTTTCCTCCATTTTCCAGGGCAAAGTCACTAAGTCTATGCTCTCCAATAAAAATAAAATTTTTAATTTTCTAGGAGCTACAGAAAAAGCAAAAAGAAGCAATGAAATTTTTGAACAATGTATTTTACTTAATCCAATATATATAAAAAAAATTGTCACTTTGTAGGCTACAAAATGGATCAACCTCGAAGGTATTATGCTAAATGAAATAAGCCAGTCACATAAAAATAAATACTGTATAATTCCACTTATATAAGCTATCTAGAGTCATCAATATATAGAGAAAGAAAGTAGGGTGTTATTTCCAGGACCAGAGGGCAGGAAGGCAGGAGAGTTACTGTTTAATGGGTATAGAATTTCAGTTTTACAAAATAAAGAGAATTCTAGAATTGAATGGTGATGATGGCTGTAAAATAGTATGAATGTACTTAGTATCATAGAACTGTACACTGAAAAAGCAATTAAGATAATAAATTTTATGTTATGTGTATTTTACAACAATAAAACTATTTTTTAAATTTGTTATTTCAGTGTATAGTCTTTATAAAAAATATTGGGAAAATTTCCATCCTCAATTTGTATTAGTCACATTTTAATAGACACAGGTTGCCAGTGGCTACCATTTTGGACAACATGGCTTGATCATCTCTTATCGAAGTCCATCATCTCCTTGCTGAATGGAAGGAGATCCAAGAGAGAGTTTTCAGTGGTCTCCCTGTTTCCTGTTGGGGCCCCTTTTTGTATGGTCTATACATATAGCCAGGATGATTGTCCTCAAAATAAAATCTCATGTTGTTACTTACTCCAGAACTCTGCATGTTTCTCACAGCTCTATGAGCTCTTATGATATGGCCTTCTGCAAACTGGACCGTGTCTACTTTCTAGTTTCATCCTCCCATTTTCATAGTCCACAATATAGCACATGCACACACACACACACACAAAAAAAATTTTATTTTTGTTCCTTAAAGCCATTGTGATCTTCTCAGCTTCTGGGTCTTTGCATGTTCTCTTCTTTTTGTTTAATCTGCTCTTCCTCTTCCTCCTTAGGCTAACTGCTGTTCATATCACAAGGCTCCTCAGAAACTTTCCCTGATCTCCTAGGACTGAACTGAGTAATCCCCCTGCGTGTTCACATGGAACTCTTAGCTCTGTCATATCCTTTATCACACTGTTGATACTTTCTTTATATTTAACTGCCTGACCCCCTTAATCCTAAGGATAGTCAGGGCAAGGACAGCACTAACTTTGTCACTTTTTATCCCCATCCCCAAACATAGTACTAGCATATGTTAAGTGCTCAGTAGATGTTCACTGAATAAATGAATATAATTTATTTTAAGGACTAGAAAAGAAGAGAGAACCTTGTAGATTTGCAAAATCCTTTGTGATTCAAAGGTTTTGTATTTCTCTTGTCCATTTTTGATTTCTTGGATCTCGCCAATTTTCACATGAATTTGCTTCTTAAAAAGTCTCTTTAAGGTATTCCCAAAGAGAAAGACTGAATTGCATAGCATATGTTAGGAGAATTAACATTTGATTTAGTGGTGAAATAACTGTTATTAAACCAAAGTAATGATCTCCATGTCACTAAGTCTAATGACTATTTTAAATCTTGAGTATCTTACCTGACTTCTCAGATGCCAGTCTACCTAAAAAGCTACCTCAGTTTTGAAGCATTCTTTTCCCATTGGTATCCCTGAAATCTTTTCTTTTGGTTTCCCTCCTGTGTCCCTATTTGCACCTTTTCATTTTCCTTTCTAAATCTTTAAATGTAAGAGCTCCTCAAAAGTAGGCATCGGTCTCTTATTGTCTCATTCCCTGTTCCTCTTTCTCAAATATATTTTTTAATGCCAAACCTCTCCTTGTATCCAAAGCCATTATGTAGGTATCTACCTAAAATCTCCCTTGGGAGAGAAGAATATACCCCAGATCGAACGAAATAAAGATATAATTAATGACCACCTTAAAACTTACTCTCCTTCCAATGTTTTCTGTGTCATTGCTGTTTGATTGAATGAATGTTGTTATTGTTTAAGCCAGAAAACTAGGAATTGTTTTAGATACCTTCTGTCTTAACCTGTATTTCCATTATATTTTTACAACAATCATTATCTAGTCAATTAGGGTGGCGTCGGTGGCTCAGTGGGTAGAGCACCAGCCCCATATACCGAGGGTGGCAGTTTCAAACCCAGCCGCGGCCAAACTGCAACAAAAAAATAGCTAGGTGTTGTGGAGGATGCCTGTAGTCCCAGCTGCTCGGGAGGCTGAGATAAGAGGATGGCCTAAGCCCAGGATTTGGAGGTTGCTGTGAGCTGTGATGCCATAGTACTCTACTGAGGGAAACAAAGTGAGACTCTGTCTTTAAAAATATATATATATGGAGAATTAATATTAGAAATGTTTTACATTAATAAAACATGTGTTTATTATAATGTATTATTATATGTATATTTGCAGAGGTATAGAATTTTTTCTGGGATTCCACACATTTATCTAAATATTATTAAGTGTGGAGGCATTTTTACCATTGTTTCTGCCTAGTGCTACATTGGTGGAAAACTCTTGGTTTCCCTGGTGAGGATAAGGGGTATGTCTTCACAGGATCCTTTTTTAGTCAAGTTTGACAAGAAATATGAGTGTTTTGGATACCAATTAACATTTATATCCTGGTTTCCACATTTTTAGAAGTTTATAACATGGTAAGAAAATCTTAGAATTAGGTGGGAGCAACATGAAGTGGTAGTACCTTTGAGAGTTAAACCACTGAATCTAAAAGAAAAGTTGCATCTATTTTTTTACTCTTAATTTGCCTCTAGTCAGGTAAGCCCAGTTAGAGTAACAGAGAAAATATTGAGAGAAAGTATTTCATTGTGGTTCAGTTGCCTTTACCTCATTTCCCTTTTTTCAATGAAGAGAAAAGTTCTATATTCTTTCTCTACCTAGAATTAGTGAAAAAGAAAATCACTGGCTGCCGATGAGCTTTTCTGTCCCAACCTCTTGACAGTCAGTGCCTAGAGATCCCCCACCTCGTGTGTATTAGACGATGGACAAGACCGCTTCTTATCAGAGTAGGTCACATGGATGACCTGGGAAACATGTCTGTATGATTACTTTTGTCCTGGAAAGCATTATTCTTTTAATTATTCAGAATTTAGGTTTTATTGTGGGACATAGAGATGCCAAATGCAGTGATTTAAGTATGAAGAAAGGGTATTTTTGTCTCCTAAAACTTCAGGGGCAGATAGCTCACTGCTGGCATGGTGGCAATACAGCTATTTAGGGGTCATGCTGTTCCCACCTGCCCAGAGGTGGCCTTCCTCTTTAAATTTCAATCTTCACTTTGCAGCTTCATTTAGCCACTAGACTAAGTTCTGGCTATTGGGATGTTAGGGAAATGGGGCTTTTAACTTCTGGGATGAGTCCTTAAAGGAAGGAAATGTGCCTTTTCTGCCACGCTATGACTTGGCCTTCTGGTCATATGTCCAGCTAAAAGTCAGAAGATTTATTATCATAAAATGAAGAACAGATATTGGATACAAGTAGTAATCCTCAGCACAGTTTTAGAAACATTTCTTCAGACTTGGGATCCTGAGTTAATGGTGAGATGACCTTGGCTTGACCTCTACCTTCAACCTCTCTTCCTGTGTGAACTTGGGCAGCTATAATCTTCTGATTGTGTGTTCCCTTAACACGCCACGTGAGGCTCCATTATGGAATTTACCGTGTACTGCAGTTTGTCTCTGCGTCCCTGTGCTGGTGCAGCACCCCACACAGCGTCAGCACTCCCACCCACATTAACAGTGGTTGGCTCCTTCTTAATAGTACTTCCCCATCTCCGTAACAACTATTTGCTCCTTTCCTTGTCCATTCACGGGAAGCCGTCATATTTCATCATCTTTCTCCTTTTTCACATCAATGATACTGTCTGGTACGAGTAGCTTCTTACTGTCACATGAATTCCATTTCATTGTTAACACATTTCATTTCATACCCCCCTTATAAAATATGTTAGTGTTACGTAAAATCATCTTTTTAACTGTAAAATTAAGTGATTTTTAGTAAGTTTACTAAATTATGCAACCATCATCACAATCCAGATTTAAAATATTTTCACCAGCCCAGTAGAATCCCTTTTGCTCATTTTCCCTTAAACATTGTTTTCACCAATGTTCCATATGAAATTGAGGGCCAGAATATATTATATGCCTATTGAGAACCCAGTGAGTGCTTCGTGCTTTGGGGGAATTCATATAGACTAGAATACAATACCTAATCTCAGGAGGCTGAACTAGTTGCCAAAATAAGACCTGAGTCAGTGACCTCAGTAGGAAAATGTGTGTCCTATTCCCAGCTTTCATGAATGGGCTAATGCTATAAGCTGTGGAAACTCCTCTAGTTGAGCAAATCATCTAAATATGAAAACATATTACCCACTCCATAAAGATAGCTATTTTTTTCTCCTTCAAGTCTTAAAATAACCTTTCTTCAACTGACCATTGATAGTTGTCAGATGTGTGGGCTTTTTATAACATCTCTTTCCTCTTAAATGTCATCTTAAATATTGTGTTAATCTATTTTCTGCTGCTATAACAGAATACCACAAACCGGGCAATCTATAAAGAAAAGAAATTTATTTTGTTCACAGTTCTGCAGACTAGGAAGCCCAAGACCAATGCACTGGCAGCCAGCAAGGGTCAACCCATGGCAGAAGATGGAAAATAGAAATGAAACACAGAGAAAAATGAGGCCAAACTTTTTCTCTTATCAGGAGCCCATTTCCTGGATAACTAATCCACTCTAAGACAACTGCATTAATCCATTCACAAGGACAATGACCTCAGGATGTAATCACTTCTTAAAGGCCTACCTCTTACTGCTGTTACAATAGCAAATAAGTTTCCAACACATGAACTTTTGGAAAACATGTTCAACCCTTCAAACCATAGCAAATATGTTTCCCTTTATTTGTACCAAGCACATAAATTATATATTTGCCTCTTTCCAAGTAGGATCTAACTTACTGTTCAATAAATACTGATATTCTAAATGAAAATTATGATCACTATAATTTTTCACTTTGGGGTAGTTATTGAAAAGACTAATGTTTATTAACTTTCTCTGAATTAAATGTAACCAGTAGGGTATTTTTGGCCTTTGGGTTGTTATTAATGATAATTAACTGCAGTTATGAAGAATTACTAATAGTTATGACCCTAAGGTACAAACTAATGTATTTCAAAAAGCTGCTAGTTCCCTTAGGTATTCAGTAAGGCAATCAAGTTTTGTTTTGTTTTGTTTTTCATCCAAGAAGCCTGTAAATTGTGGGCATTCCTGGATGCCAAGATTACTTTTCTCCCACCTATCACCTCATCTCTTCTTGAGCCCTTTTCATGGCCAGGAAATCAGCAGGGATACCCCACTCAAGGAATGCATTCATGTGATATGTTTATGGGGTAGAAGACACAGAATCCACAAGATTAAGAAATGTGTGCTCTTAGCACTTGAATACTTGCCTCCACCTGTTTCATTTATGACAAACAAGGAGGAGAAGGTGGAGTGAGTATGCTTCTTTTACCTTTTACCAAGGATAACTCCTGAGTATGTGGAGCTCTAGGCAAAGACCTTCCACGTTCAGAATTATAGCAGTCTCCAGTACTCATGCACTGAGTAAAGAATTTGGGAAAGAACTCCCTCAAATGCAGCAGTATTGGGCTGCCTATTAGAATCACCTGGGAAGTCTTTCAACAATCCCATGCCCGGGCCAGCACCAGATGAGTCCAATTAAATCAGAATATTTGGATATTAGATCTAAGTTTCAGAATTTTTTTATTTGTTTTGTTTTTTTAATTTTTTAATTTCAGGTTATTGCGAGGTGCAAACAACCAGGTTGTATTATTCTCTATTTTGTTTTATTTTTGAGGTAGAGTTTTGCCCTGTTGCCTAGGAGAGTAGTCACTTGATCATAGATCATTCTCAGGCTTGAACTCATGGGCTCAAGTGATCCTCCCACCTCAGCCTTCTGAGTAGCGGGGACTACAGCCACCTGCCACCAAGCCCAGATAATTTTTTCAAATGTTTTTTGGTAGAAACCAGGTCTTCCTTGTTGCCTAGGATGGTCAGGAACTCCTGACTTTATGTGAGCCTCTTGCCTCACCCTCAAGCCTGAGCCACAATACAGGCTAGTATCAGTATTTTTTTTTAAACTTGCTAGATACTTCTACAGTGCAGTCACAGCTACTTATGAACGTGCAAGTAGCTCTCAAACAGTGGCTCTCAGCCTTAGCTGCACATTGGAATCACCTGAAAGCTTAAAAAGCTAAGACTGTGAAAAAAAGAAAAAGATATGATTGTGGAGGAAGTATTCGTTAAGGGGTACAAATTCCAGTTGTAAGATGAATGAGTTCTGCAGATCCAATGTATAATGTAGGGGGTGATGAATGTGTAGGGGGTGATGAATTTGATTGTGGTAAGCATTATACAATGTATAACTACATCAAATGATCACATTGTATATTTTGAATGTATCAAATCTTTGTCATTTAAAAAAAAATTTTTTAGAAACATGGTGATGCCTGGACCTACCCCTAGAGATCTTGATATAATTGTTCTGAGTCTGGACTCAAGTAAACATCAGCATTTTTCAAAGCCTTCCCCAGTGATTCTAATGTTCCTGCAGAAATATGAAGCACAGTTTAAACTGAGAATTTTCATTGTCGTTAATAGGCAACTCTGAGGGAAGCATGCTCAACGTCCGCTGGACAAAGTGTCAAGAGCAGAAGCAAGAAATGTAAAAATGGTGCCAGAGATAGACACGTCACCTCCTTCAAAAAGGGGGCCTAAGGTCAGTCCTTGTGAATGGTGTGTGTGTGTGGATGGATGTGTGATGTTTGTGACAGAGAGAGACTGAGAATAGGGGAAATTTGTCTCCAACCAAGAGAAATGTGGGGGACATAGATGAAAGAACTGGATTTTAAAATATTCAATGATCTGTAATATTTGGTCAGTCTCTACGTCTTCAAGCAGAGATGAATTCAAGAAGTTTTCCTGAAAAGGCCCTTGCCCCAAAAGCGCACCTTCTGTTCCACCTCCCTTGTCAACCACTGTGTCTGAAAACGTTAAGAGCTTTCTTTTTGGTTAAACCAGTCTGGTAGAATAATTTCACATCATCTGTAGGCTTTGGAGCTCTACGTCAACTTTACATCCTGTTGATTTTAAAGATCAGCTTCATTTTCTTTATCAAATACACCCACATATACCTTGGACTCTTGGAATAGAAGTGAGCGTTTAAGAGGAGACTTCTCTGCGCCTAGCTCTGAAATTTCAGAAGTACCTGAGAAAGGAGTCCCCCCAAGGGAAGGCTTCAGGTGATGGAGAAATAGGCCAGGGCATGAGGAAGGAGGTCCTAAGGAGGAGACAAAAAGAGGTATAGTTGTAATTTGCACTGGTAAAACCCTTGGGCTGGAGAAACAGCACTGTCCCAGTTGCCCAAGTTAGAATTCATTGAAAGTGAACATGTTCCAGGTGAAAGTGAACATGAACCTTCTGTTGGAGGAATGGAGCTGAGCTCTTTGTTGAATGTCTACTGATGGGATGTTTTTGGTTGTTGTTTTTTAGTGTTTTTTCTTTTGGACACTCTGCATTATAATTGAATAAGCTTAGCCTGTAAGTTAAAAACAAAATTTGATCACAAGGCATTGTTTGTTTAAAATGACTAGAAGCAATTACAATAATTTATTTATTTTTAATCCAGAAGTTGATTATGAAGCTTGTGGTGTATCAGAGTGATGTTGAAATTTCTGCTTTCTGATCGAGATTTTGGACTGCCAAGCATTTATCAGAGGTGCTCTGTGCAGTTGAAGGGAGTGGAAATTTTAGGCCCTCACGGTGCTGCCTGCTGGATCAGCTCCCCTGACCACAGACTTCTGTCCTGCTCCTATTAGGATGTCTGAGGCTTCCATCCCCTGCCTGGGATGAGATAAGTTTAAACTGCACCGGGAAGGGTCAAACACACCTCATCTGACTACCCTGCCAGTGAGCTTATCCATTTACCCAGTTCTCAACCAACTGGAGACAGGCAGTTTTTGAGAGAACGGGACTCAGGTAGGTCTTTTAATTTGGAGCTGGGAGTACGATTAGTAGTGAGAGAAGGTTCACAGAACATTAAAGGGTGTTCAGTGACTTACTTTAAGGGTGTTCAGTGACTTACATTACTGTCATCGTTTATTAACTAGTAAGACTGGCCCAAGGTGTAAATATCAAACGGAGAGAAAAATCCATGTTGAGCAAGTCTCCCGCTCTGATTTCATCATTTATATATGATTAAACTACATAGAAAAGTGGGGGTGTCGTTTTCTTTCTTTTCAGTTTGAGCCCCATGAAAATGAAAAGCAAGTTGTGAGATCATTTTTATTTGCAAGGGGTGATCTGGCTACAACCCCTACATAACCCAGTTATGGGATGTGGCGTGAAAACGTCATTTTCCTGAGATGTGGGTTTTTTCGGGGTAGGGATTAAAGGTGTTCAGGTAAATCCATAGAAGTTTTCCTGTGCGAACAGGTCTCCAAGGGATTAAAGGTGTTCCCGTGCGAACAGGTCTCCAAGGCTGTGCTCCAGGAATGAGGCTCCTAGGGCACCAGAGACGACGCTTGCAGAGCTGCCCGTGTGCTGGGCCCGCCTGGGGGTCAGGGTCCCGGGGCCCGGCGGAGGTGCGATTCCGCAGCCAAGCCAGAGGCCCGACGCCGGCGGAACAGGCTCTCTGGCGCCTGCGTGGTAAGACTCCGGCGTGGGCGGGCGCTCGTCTCCTCGGAGTCCCGCCCACCGAGCCCCGCCCGGCGCGTTACCGCCCCTCCCTCCCCACTTACCCGTCCCGGGCTCCAGACTGCGGCAGGACAGAGCTCGGGAGTGTTCGCTGGCTGGTCGCTGGGCTGGTCGCTCAGAGCGCCCGCTCCCCTTCCTGCAGAAGTAGCTTAAGAAGTGAGAAGGGAAGGAACATATTTCAGAAACGCCTATCAGAAGTAACTCTTGAAATATTTGTTACAAAAATTTGACTAGAGCCAAGTAGACTGAATGAGTATCCATACCAGGAAATGGCCCTCGGCTGGGGGATGTAGCTCAGTGGTAGAGCGCGCGCTTCGCATGTGTGAGGTCCCGGGTTCAATCCCCGGCATCTCCAAGCACCCATGTTCCTGTTTTTTTACCCATCCTGGCCACTGAACATTTCTTTTAATGTCCTGTACCTTACCTTTTGCTCACATCTACGGCGCCCAAGAAAATTTAAAGGAAGACCTGAATAAACCGGTGAAGCAGAGGGAAACAGCTTTTCTGATTGCTAGAAGAAGTGAAACAGAAATTAGACTTGATCAATGTTTTTTCATTTATAATATGGGGCCAACGTTGAGATGTTATTGAACTTTGCGACGCCTGAGAGACGCATTTAAGGAAGAGGAAAGAAAAAGCTGAGGTTGCATTGGCCGGGAATCGAACCCGGGCCTCCCGCGTGGCAGGCGAGAATTCTACCACTGAACCACCAATGCTTCTGTGTGGTCTTGTTTTTCATTCAGTACTAGAAGACGTTTCTTGCATGAGTGCTAATGCTTCTGTTAGTAAGTTTAAATTTAGAAAAATGAACAGGATTATTAAATAATTATGGCATAATATTAGAATAACATTAACAATTACAAAAATTCTCATCATATTAACTTCTGTTCAACCTAATGAAGAGACTCTTCTGAAACTCTCATTAGTGAAGGAGGCAAATGATTTTACCGTGTCTATCCAGTTACATACACAATCTCTTAACCCATCTTCACACCATTAGATAAAGAATCCCTTCCTTATTTTTCTGTTATCATTTTACCAAATCAAACAAATAGTTGATAGAGATTTGTTAGGGATTGGGAGTAGGTATGAAGGAACAGAAATTTGACCCAAACTCACCCAAAATTATAATTTGGAAATTGGAACTAGATGATCTGCAACTTTGAAACACAAGTGACCCAAATTCTCTAAGTTGGCCCTTCCTTCATTTATGAATGACTTGATCTGGGGACCCCTTTTCAACTATAATTCTTGACCCTTAGGCTCCATGGAAAGTGAAATTACCAATGATACAACAGAACTATATGACAGGGAGACAGTAGAGTGAAGGAAACAAATTTATGGAAATGATGATAAATATCAGATAGAAGGCTGTAGGTATAGGCACCACAGGCTGTTTACCTCTGGGAGGGCAATTCTCAACAATTTCCAAGATCTTTGCCTAAGGAGAATTTAGGGAAAAATATATGAGAAAATAATAATTAATGCATAGCAGTTACTATTGCCACCTGCCAGGCTATGTAAGTACATTACACATGGACTTTAACCCAGTGCAGTAGATATTATTATTACCAGAAATTAACAAATGAGAAAACTTAGAGACAAGAGTGGAATGCATGGTAATATGTTTGAAGTCTGGGCATTTAGCCACTGCCATGGTCTGCCTACAACAGAATAAATTACTGTGTACTAGCACCTGAAATACTGCATGAAGTTTAGTATGTTATATATTAAGAATAGTAGAATGGAGTTAGAGAAAGATCATAAATAGCAACTGAAAAAAAGGTAAGGACTTCCACATTAAGATTTATTTTTACTGACTTTTTAGTGTAAGACTAAAGAGCAAAATCTGAAGACAAATACATTACAGAATTATAAAGACAGAAGATGTGAAGGGATTGGGGAATCAAGACATCTAAACTACAATCCTAAGTAACCTGTGCAGAACAAAGTCAAATCATTTTGCTTCCTCTAACCTTAGTTTATTCTTTCAAATGAGAGAATAAAGGAGTTTTAAAATTTCATTCTGAGGAAATCTTACCAAGGGCACCTCAGGGTTGTTGGTTTTTGCAGCCTCACTTTCTTTTCCTGCCCCCTCAATTCTACCAAATCATGTTTAAACTCCCTATTTACTTGCATTTTTCTGTTAGGTTACAAGTTTGACATAAAAATACTTTGAAAAGTCCTGAATTAAATAATCTTAGATCCTCTAGATTTCTGAAATGTTATGATTCAAAATAAAAAGTCTAAAAGAACTTCAAAACATAAAGAAACACTAAAAAAATGTTTAAAATAGATGGAAGGAATCAAACAAAATATATGGTCTATGGCAGACACTATCAGTGGCCTGCTCAAATGTATTATTAAATGTATTATTATTATTATTATTTTTTTTTTTTTGCTAAAAGTCTATTTGATTCTACCTAGCCCCAGGGACAAATGTGGTACCCTAAGCCAGTAATCCCATTATCCTTTTTGAAGATTGATCTGAGATGGATCTGAGAGAGGTATAGTCAACTACAGATTTTTGGGAAAAATGGTACAGAGGATCTTTTTTGCCCCTTCTTTTCTCCTTATATGAGGATATAATGCTTGGAGCTTCACAAACTATTTTGTGACTGAAAGGGACCCAGCAGAAAAAATAGAAAGAGACACTACACCATCCTGGGATTTTCTTCACCTAGACTTTTGGGTAGGTAAATTGAAGATACATGTGTATTTATTGTTTAAGCCTGTGGTCCCCAACCTCAGAGGCCTCTTATGGGTTAGAAACCAGTCACATAGCATCCTGAACTCTGCCTCCAGTCCACCGACCCCTCCCTGTCCAGGTCTATTGGTGAATTGCCCTCCATGAAACTATTCCCTGGTATCAAAAAGGTTGGGGACCCCTGGTTTAAGCACTTTTGAATTGGGCACTTTGTTAAAAATAGCTAAAAGCATTCAAGGAGTGTGTATGTGTGTGTGAGGGGGGGGAGTGGGTGTCCAGCAGTGGACTTCAACTCTCTGGTATAAGAAACCTTTTGTATAGAATCAATAGCTTGAGATTTGGGTGAGGCTAACTTGCCTCTTCATCACTATTTCTCCGTCACAGTGGCAGGTATGTGAAACAGGTCTAGTCAAATATTTCCCACTGTACTTAATTTAGAGATGGGTATGCAACCAAGACAGGCACAATCAGAGTTTTTACCAAAACTAGCTTGCCAGAGCTGCAGGTAAAGAGTACTTTCTGCCGGGGTGAACAAAAAGGTTGAATATATTGCTTGGATTGCTGACGGCCATCCTGCTTATCCGGAAGGGAGAAGCAAACACATCTCTAATATGACCTTGAAGCAGTAGTGCCTGGCTAGAACAAATTCTGGAGTTTGTATTTATATAAGTCAATAATGTGTCCTTAAACAATAATTAGCATTTAAAGTAGTTAGAGTCATATTCGTATTACTCAAATCTGAACAGCGCAAATTGAGAAGCTATTTTATCCCAAACATAATAATTTTAGGGAACTCATTACCTCAGCATGAGATCTAGGCGGAAAACATTAAAGGTTAGGAAAAGTTTACAGAAATCAGTGATAAAGCCATAAGAAAAGTTTTTAGGATACATTTTTAGCTTGTTGGCATAAAGTTGATTCTACAGCAAAGAAGTTACAAAGTATTTGAAGGGATACTGAGGCAGCAGTGTGCCAAAGATATGAGGAGAAACTGAAGATTGGGAGATCTACTCAGCAGGTGGTTAGAATGGGCATGGAGAGACAAGAAGTCCCTGAACCAGGGTGAAGGCTTTTCTGCCCTCATGAGATTCGTGACAAGATAGAAGAAAACTAAATCTAGGCTCGGCACCTGTGGCTCAACCGGCTAGGGCACCAACCATGTACACCTGAGCTGGCGGGTTCGAATCGAGCCTGAGCCCACCAAAGAACAATGATGGCTACAACCAATAAATGACTGTGCGTTGTGGCAGGCACCTATAGTACCAGCTACTTGGGAGGCGGAGACAGGAGACTCACTTGAGCCCAGGAATTGGAGGTCACTATGAGCTCTGATGCCACAGCACTCTATCCAAGGTGACAGCTTAAGGCTCTGTCTCCAAAAAAAAAAAAAATGCTATATATATAGCATAATGCTAATAATATATAGCATTATTATTATATTATTATATATGATTATATTATACATATATATAACATAAGATAAAATTAAAAACAAATGTAATAAAATTAATTTGGTGGCTAGTTGTTTTTCTTATATCAATATTCTCTGTTCTATTATGTATGGTACATAAAATAAATTATCAGTACTTAAAATGGAATATTCAAAATTAAACATTTTGTAAATATATATATTGTGACTTTGTAAATAAGAGTCAATCCGAGAAGGGATGGGGATAATATTGAAAATAGCAAATATGCAGAAAGTAAAATCTGATTTTTAAGTGGGGAGTGACTTTAAAAATTCGTAATCATTTTGCTCAGCGGAAGAATGAATTACCCTAATGTACACAAATGTGATCTACACTTGATTTGGAAGTGTACTTCAAAATACAAGAGTGTTTGTTCTGTACAATAAAAAGTGTAAGTGAAGATAAATAGTATTTAAAAAACTATGATGGTCACAGTACTTGTCTAAGCAATTTAGTTCAAATTTAATTCTAATTACAATTTGTTATAATGTCATTGTCTTTGTTATTAAATCATAGCTGTGTACAATAGTGCAATCAAGGGGTACAATGTGCTGGGTTCATATACAATCTGAACTATTTTCATCAACCTGATTAACATAGCCTTCCTGACATTTTCTCAGTTATTATATGAAGACATTTGTATTCTGCATTTAGTAAAGTTTGCCAGTACCCTTCTAAGATGCACCATAGGTGTGGCCACACCAATTACCCTCCCTCCACCCAATGTCCCCTCTCCCCTTCCTAACCTTGCCCCTTTTTCCCATATTCATGTGTTATAGTTGGGTTTACCCTTCATAAGACAGCTATAAATTAGCTTCATAGTAGGGCTGAGTACATTGGATACTTTTTCTTCCATTCTTGAGATACTTTGATAAGAAGAATATGTTCTAGCTCCATCCATGTAAACATGAAAGAAGTAAAGTCTCCATCTTTATTTAAGGCTGCGTAATATTCTATGGTATACATGTACCACAATACATTAATCCATTCGTAGGTCAATGGGGACTTGGGTTTCTTCCATGACTTAGCAATTATGAATTGGGCTGCAATGAACATTCTGGTACAGATGTATTTGTTATAATGTGATTTTTGGTCTTCTGGGTATATACCTAGTAAAGGAATTATAGGATCAAATGGCAGGTCAATTTTTAGATCTCTAAGTACTCTCCAAACATCCTTCTAAAAGGAACATATTAGTGTGCATTCCCACCAGC